>PVJX010010208.1:0-57936 GCA_004027295.1 Dolichotis patagonum
TGTCCTTTTGGGTCAATGGTGTGTTAAAGTCTCCTGTTATAATTGTATTATTGCTTATTTGATTTTTCATTTCTGTTAGTATTTGCTTTATATAGCTGGGTGCTCTGGAATTTGGTGCATATATATTTAAGATTGTTATCTCTTCCTCTTGAGGTTTTCCCCTAACTAGTATGTAGTGACCTTCTTTATCTCTTTGGATAATTTTTGGTTTGAAATTCACATTGTCTGCAAACGGGATTGCCACTCCTGGTTTTTTTTGGTTTCCTGTTGCATGAAGTGTTGTTTTCCATCCCTTAACTTTCAGTCTATGAGTGTCCTTTTGGGTTAGATGGGTTTCTTGTAGACAACCTATGGTTGGATGTTGTTTCTTGATCCATTCTGCCAGTCTGTTTCTTTTGATTGGCGAGTTGAGGCCATTTACATTAATGGTTGTAACTGTTATATATTGGTTTATTGTTGACATGTTATCTTTCTGCTGTTGTGTCTTTAGCTTTCCATTCTGTTTAATTGTCTGCCTTCCTTAGTGGTTTTCTCCCATGTGTATCTAGAATGTCTTTCAGTATTCTTTGCAGGGTTGGTTTGGTGTTCATGAAGTTCTTCAGCTGTTTTTTGTCATGGAAGTATCTTATTTCTCCATCCATTTTGAAGGACAGTTTTGCAGGGTATGTCAGTCTGGGTTGGAAGTGGTTTTGCTTTAGTATCTGAAAGACTTCACTCCATGCTCTTCTTGATTTCACTGTTTGTGTTGAGAAGTCTGCCGTGATTCTGATAGGTTTTCCTTTATAGGTGATCTCTCTCTTCTCTCTAACAGTTTTTAGCATTCTATTCTTATGTTGGATTTCTGGGATAGTGATTATTATGTGTCTGGGTGTAGTTTTATTTTGGTTATGGCTGTTTGGAGTTCTATATGCTTCACTTATCCAGATGTCTGTTTCTCTTCTCATGTTTGGGAAGTTTTCAGCTATTACTTCTGTAAATATCCTCTTGATATCATTTTGGCTGTTCCCTTCTTTTTCATTTATCCCTATTAATCTTATGTTATTTTTCTTTGCATCATCTTGCAGGTGTTGAATTGTTATTTCCTGATTCTTTGTTATTTTTAAAAGATCTTGTCTTTCCTCCTCACTGGCTGCAATCTTACCTTTGAGGTCTGAAATTCTATCTTCACTTTCATTGAGGCAGTTTTTACAGCTTTCAATAGAATTTTTGATTTCCTGTATATCTCTTTGAATCTGCTTTATGCATTCTGTTTGTTTCTTATATTGTTCATTCAGGGATTCTATCTGTTTGCTTTGTTCCTCTAATTTTTTATCTGTGTTTTCACTAGATGTGTTCACTATTTCTTTTACTATTTTTATCAGGTCTTCTTTTCCCTGGGCAAGTATTTCTGATTTGAATTTCTCCATAGCTTTCCCTATTTGCATATGTATTTCATTTGATATCATTTGAGACATTTTAGGTGTATGGCTTCTTTTTTCTTCTATGTACACAGCTTCTAAGCTTTCTTGGGGAGGGCTAGGTCTTTGAGCCTGCCTTTTGGTCTTTCCTTTTGTCATTTTTCTACATTTCCTTGCTTTGAGCGGTGTTCCAAAGCTTTTTCTGCACGTGTGATGAATTACCTCTTACACCCTCAGTTCCTGGAGGGGCAGTGGCTCCCCCACAGGCTCTTGGCCTCCTCACAGGATCCTAACTCCCCTCTGTGGGCTCCTAGCTCCTTAAGTTGTAAGGCGAATGCTGGGTGTGGTCAACCCAGAGCCTGTGGAATCTCAGGCAGGCCAGACCACCGTGCTTTGTCCCAGGCAGGTCTCCAGGAGATTCACTGCGAGTGAAGGGTGGGCCTACAGGTCCCAAAGAGTCAGGCCAAAATGCTGATTTCTGCAAAGTTCCTGGTCCCAAACAGACCTGGCCAAGATGCCAGTCTCTACAATATTCCCAATCCAAATATCCCGGGCCACTCTGCAGGTCCGAGAGGTTCGGGTCCCAAAGAGACAGGTTGCGATGCTGGTCTCTGTGAGATTTCCTGGGGATGAAGGGCGGGGCTACGGGCCCAAACAGACCTGGCCCAGATGCTGGTCTCTGGGCAGTTCCCTGTGGATGAAGGGCGGGCCCACCAGTCCCAAACAGTCACGCTGAGATATAGGTCTGTGCAGACTTTCAATCCAAACAGCCCAGGCCACTCTGCGGGTCCGAGAGGTTCGGGTCCCAAAGAGACAGGCCGCGATGCTGGTCTCTGCGAGATTTCCTTGGGGTGAAGGGCGGGGTTATGGGCCCAAACAGACCTGGCCCAGATGCTGGTCTCCGGGCAGTTCCCTGTGGATGAAGGGCGGGCCTACCAGTCCCAAAGAGATGCGCCGAGATGCAGGTCTATGCAGACTTTCAATCCAAACAGCCCTGGCCACTCTCTACACCTATCATTCTTAAGTTATGTTTCTTTGCCTCATCTTGCAGCCATTGAATTGTAGTTTTCTGATTCCATGTTATTTTTCTCTTCCCAATCACTAGCTGCAATCCTATCTTCAATTGAAAGTCTATCTTCAGTTTCTTTCAAGTGGTTTTGCCAGCTTTTGATTGAATTTTTAATTTCCTGGATCTTTCTTTGAATCTGTTTCATGCATTGTAATTTCTTTCCACATTCATTCAAGGTTTCTATCATTTTCCCATACTTCTCTTTTTTGTCTATGTCTTCTTTAGAACTGCTGGAAAATTCAGTATGTTTGTGATTTATCCTTTTACCTGAGACATTATTTCTGATTTGACTGCTTTTACATTCTCATGTACTGTTTCCTTACTTCAGTTGCTATCCTCTCAGAGATTTCAGGTATGTGACTTCCATTTTCCTCCATAACTGTATCTCCCAGACTTATTTTGTGTGTTCTTAGGGGTCTGAGTTTGCCTTTTGCTCTTTCATCTTGACATTCTCCTGGATTCCTCCCAACAAGCTGGTTGTGGGGCCTCAGGCACTTGCTGCATTGGCTGCCCCAGGTGGTGTAGGGAGATGGGACAGACCCCTCGGTTCCTCTAATTCCAGATGTATAGGGAGATAGCAGGGCATGGAGCAGGTTTCTCCAGACCTATGTGACTACACTGTGGCTTTGCTAATGATCAGGGGTGCATGGAGATGTGGCTGCTTCTCTTAGGCTATGTGTCTACATTGGGATTACCATGATGGTGGCAGACACACAGGGGTGTGTTTGTCTGATTCTGCTACTAGGTGATGGCTGCCAGAGGGAACCAAGGGCCTCCAATGGTGGCCTACAGGTGCACAGGGCTTACCTGGCTGTGTGTCCCTTCTCCTGCTGGCTGCCTGCAGAAAGGAGCCTTCTGGTGGCAGCTCCCTGAGGGTCAAGGCAGAGCTGTTGGTTCTCTCTGCCCATGCTGGCCTCCTGCAGGATGTTGCCTTTTGGTGGTGGTGCACAGCAGGCAGAGAGTCTGTCACCACACTGGGTACATGGACAGAAGGGCCTTCTAGTGGTGACACCCAGCAAGCAGAGGCAGATCTTCTGGTTCTCACTGCCTACGCTTGTACCAGTTTTAGTAATCCTGGATATTTAAATCATTTATGGTTTCTAGTTACTGTAAATAATATTATAATGTACATTTTTATAAGAATGTATATAGCAGCCTTTTAAATATTAGCTCCAAACTGAAAACAGTTCCAAAAGCTATCCACAGAAGAAGAAACACACTGCTGTATATGTACAGAATATGAGGCTACTCAGCAACGTATAGAGATTACCGATACAGGTAACACAGACAAACCACGAAAACATTACATAGAGTGAATGATGGTATACACAAAAGAAGACATACTATAACGCTTCATGACATTTGGCTCCTGAATGGCTATAACAGAACTATGGCAGTATGATTTGGGCAGCTGATTCCCATAGACAAGATAGAACTTTCTGGAAGAATGAAGGTGATCAATTCCTTGAATGGAATGGTGGTATATTAGGTATATAAATTTGTGACAGCTCATTGAACTGCACATTAAAAATTTATGAGCTTCATCATATGTAAATTATATCTTAATTATTTAACATTTCTAGTGAACACTTCTCTTTTCTAAGTTAATGAATTTGATGCAAATTTGTAGTAGTATGGAAACATTGTGTGGAGTGCATCACATTTCCCACAGGTTGAGAACCTTGTTTTAAACCATTGATGGCAACACTCTAGGGAATGAGACACGAAATACAATTCCAGCAAGTCCCAAGCACTAGGCCTACCACAGTGTCCTGAGTTTATGACTCTCCTATAAGACACCTAGTATATGAGATTGCTGTGCAATGCTATAAAAGAACCTACCTAGTCTATTCTGGAAACTGTACTTCAATAAATATGTGGAGTAACAGGATGTAAGAGATATAAAAATATTTTAGAAGGTCAACACAGCTTGGGAAGATAAAACTCAATAGTACAGAGACAGAAGTGCAATGGAGTTTTCTGTATATTAGAAAATTACAAGGCACCATCTGAGCTTATATGGAGTTTGAGTAAGACCTTATAGGAGTGTAATCTACCAGCCATGCAAGAGTTTGATTCTACCCACAAAGGGAAACAAATGGATAACTATTTGATGTTTTTTTTTCACCATGATAAGAAATATTCTACCAACAAGGGAGCTAACATGATCAGGTGAAAAATATTCTATCTTGTTCTGAGTGGTAGCTGCATGACAGTATGCAATTGTCAAAATTCATAAAACTGAACATCAAAGACTAGTGCATTTTGTTGATATCAGCACCTTGTTAAAATCACATAAATAATAAAAAATGAAGAAAAAGAAGGAATATTCTGTTTGTCACTGCCTCAACGGCAAGTTAATAGCCATAGTAGTGGGGATTAGAAAGGCCCTCTATGAAACTAGAACCTAGTATATGGATAACAAATAGGCTGCATCTTCTCTCATGCATGAATCACACAAGAAGCTTTAGGTAAAGGGGGATAAGAAGACCTAATTTTTGCTCAAAGAGGGGACTCAGTATTGATATCTAGTGATGTCTGTTAAGGGTGTGAAAGGGTGGATTAGAGACATGTATGTCAAATATTTGTTAGTCATCCTTGGCCTGAAGATTTGCATGAAGAAGGAGAAGGATTAGGGCTGGATTTTTAAGATTACCAGAAATATCTTTTAGTTGTGGGAACCATGGTTATAATAATTCTGGGAATGTTCAGATATACTGGACTGGAGATCAGATTCCATTTCTACTAACTTTCAGATGTGAAGCTGATTTAAGAGAGCCAAACTGTTGTTTGAATGAAATGTCGATCTGAAGGGGGTGGGCAGAATAGGAAACCAGCTCCATGAAAAGGTATGTGGAGCCACACAATATGGGCACCGAGGATGAGAGTGTTGACTAGTTGGGGAAGGAAGTAGTACTGGATTCCTTTACCCAATAGGGATGTAGGACCAGAGACTTTGTGAATGGGGTACTATCAGGATATACAACTGGATTGGACTATGAATAAAAAGTAATGTAGTTATGAATTCTAGTTCTTTTATCTACACTCCCTTCATTGAGGACAGGTCTGATGTCAGGACCTGGTCCCAGGGGTCAAATGTTCTACATTTCCAGCCCAACTCTCACCTCCAAGTCTTCTGTATGATCCATCCAATCATACAAGCTGTTCATCTGGGATCATTACTGTGGTGACCTACTGTCAGAGTTGCCTGAACCTAAGGTTGCCTGGGATGGAGAAGCATTCTGGAATGTGGAATCTCCAGTGCTTTCTGGAACTGAAAATGTTCCAGAAGATTCAGGACAATTGGTTACTCTAATCTCCACAACTCTGACTTCAGACATACTTGATTAGTTTTGGCTGGTGTTGAGTTTCATTTAATGGAGCCAGATACTATGTCCCCTCTTCAGTGACAAGGTATATCAGAAGCACAATTAGAATCCAGGTAGTCTGGCCTAACACCTAGTTTTCCCAATCACTTCACTCAAATGCCTCTCAAAGAAACAAGAAAAATGTTCCTATTGGAAGGGAGTTCAAATTTAGGTCTTAATATCATAGTGAAATCTATATGGACCTTGTAACTTCAGAAAATCACAGCTGTCTGGCATACTTCCATGTCATTTATGACTGTAGACTCCAAATCAATCTGCCCAAGAAGGAATTGAGAATATGCTTTTGATACTACTGTAGTGCTGCCATTGCATGATCTTCTGGGAATTAAGATGGTGATTGAGTGTAATCTGTGTTTCTGACAACTGGACATTGTGGAGGTTTGGAAGAGATAGAAAATAGAGATGCCAATTTATCAGCAGAATGAAAATGACTGTTTTCTATATGGTGTTTCTAAAACTATGGGGGCCCCTGTAGTGGTCAACTTGGGGAGCAGGAAAGTTCTGTCTTCATATTCTTTGTGCTTGAGGGCCTGGACCAAAAGGACCTGATATCCTTGCTGGAAAGGGGTGAATCAGTGCTATCATTAACTGAATGGTTTCCACATAGGCCAAGGACTAAAGGTGAAGTGGGCAGATAACATGAATAATTACTTTATTTCAAGGATGAGTCATTTCTGACCGTGAGCACTGGGTCTGGATTTCAGTTTGATTTCATTGCATGTCTGTGGTCACTCCTTCTTTAGCATAGAGATTAATTTTTATAGTGGTAGATATATGTGGCAAAACCACTCTGTGAGATATTTAAATGTTTGATTATCAAAGCAGCAGAAGATCTGTGAATAATAAAAGGTTAAAAGAACACAAGGCACTGATGAACATCAGATAGTCACTTATAATCAACATTCACCTAAAAACGTCTGCTGAGGTTACATATGCTGATCTGATTCTTATCTAATTAGTTTTTTCTTTCTCATCCTCTTTCTTTCTCTTCCCTAGTCATACTACTTATTATCTTCTTCCTCCCTCATATCTTCTGCATTTCTCAATTACATTCACTAATTGCTCATAAAATATAATGGAAGCACAAAACCCTGAATGTTAAGAGTAATCCTTGCAGTTTACAGACATGAACTAAGGCCTCGGCTGGGGGAGAGATATGAAGTGTAGGCAGAACAGAAACTTTGCCCTTGTGATTCACAGGGCACTCTGTAAGTCAGTATTTGTTTTCAGTTTTTATTATTTTTTTATGCAGGGGATTGAGCATACATTGTCTAACACAGATACACCCCCAACCACCAGCTGAAAAACGATGCTCTTATGACTAAACAACATTCTTATTTAGTGTTTGCTAAAATTATTTACAATATTATTGCACTACAAAAAAGTTATGTGGCCTTTTAAAAATATATTTAAAGCTACAGAAAATAAAAAGAAAAAAAACCCCAAAAAGTCTCTATTGTTCCTTTACTTAGAAATAAACACTGTTAACAATTTGGATATGTTTCATTCCAATCTCCTTCCATCCAAATGAACAGAAATTACATTTATTTTAATGAAGTGTGGTTCCAGTGCAGAGGTGTATTTGAATCCTGTTTTTCCATGCTTAACATTATCTGCTGGTATTAAATATACTCAAAAATATGCTTTTTAAGTAGAGGTATACTACGGCTGGACTATAATTTGTATAATCATGTGTGGTATCACTGAAAAAAACTTCTTGTTTTAATTTAAAAGTAAGGGAGCAAAAAAATTTTATATGTCCCAGAAGGGAAGATACAAATCTATAACCCTAAAAGTGTTGCTGTTCATTCAAAGCTCTCGGTTGATGGTCAGTTTTTCTCCCTGTGGGAGATGCTTATAAGGGTGAGAAAGGATGGGTCCTACTCTAATTATGCTGTTTTAATCATCACCATTGCTCGTGACTTGCTTTGCCCCTCTGTTGTTCCCACACGTGTTGCAGAACACACTTCATTCTGTGCTTCTTGCCCTTGATACTCATCTCAGCTTAAAAATAGCAGTTTTCTCATCCTACCTGACTTCTTTTACTACCTGCTCTGTTGGTGTGCTCAACAGCCTCCTCTTTCTCTTAAAAAAGTTTTTATTAATTCTAATTTATGTTCTCTCTTCTTTCCCCCTTTATTTCCTTCTTTCCCTTACTCTTCTGCCCTCTTTCCTCCAGCTTTATAGAGGTATAACGGACCAAAATAATATATATTTAAGGCTTAACGTGGATGCTTTGGAGTATGCACACATCGTGAAGTGGTTATCACAAGTTATGAACACATCCATTACCTGACATAGTCCGCTTTTTGGTGGTGAGAACTTTAAAGATCTACTCTTGGCAAATTTTGCATATATAACACATTGATGATGGTCATGGTTCTATCATAGTCAGCCTCCTGCACTAGAAAAACTACCTACTGAGCATGTGCCATGTATAAACAGAGGGAGAGGAAAAGAGAAACTTGTTCATTGTTGCAGTGTGATAACTTTACAGTTTATGAATCCTTACCTGCCCTGGGAACGGGAGATAAAGATGTCTCTAAAGTGCTTGGAAATTCACACCCAGTACTGGAGTTAGAAACTGGCACCAGGGTTTGGATTGTTTTTCCAATTCAAAGGTAAAACAGTACAGGCAGTTCAGTGGATAATAGTGTAGCCTTTGCTGGCTGGGTCTCACCTTTGCCTTAACTTGCTTGGGGCCTTTGGGTCAATGATTATTCATGCAAATTGTCTGGGTCCTTGTTTCTTTATCTGTGATTTATAAATAATAATGGGTCCTAACTCTTAGGTTTGGGCAAAGTCTAAAAGAAATAATATATCCAGAGAGCTCAGTGCAGCAGCAGGAGCACCACAGCAGTTAACAGATTGTAGTGAGGACCATCATCTACCCTGTTTGCCTTGCCTTGCTGTCCTTACATTCAAGGCCAGAATTTAAGTTTTTGATGAATAATTTAAAGTGAAAATTAAAGTGATAGCTATGCGATGATCTTTTACATGTATATCTGTATAGGCCAAATGTTCTTGGGTAAAATTAAGGAAAGGAGAGTTTTGATTTCTAGGACTTGATAAGAAGCAAGGGATCAAGTTTCAATAGCATCTTAAGAAACATGTATTTAGAGCAAAGTGCTTAACTTTTCATATTCTCAGTGCCTACTGGCTTGTGATGCTCTGTGGCAGCTGACGTTGAGGGTCTGCTGCACACTGAGCTTCCTGGGCGATGGTCTCTTTCTGGGAAACTGCATAATGGAGCAGACAGACCTGCTGCCCTCGGGCTTTGGGACTGGATTGGAGCTGTCACATCCACTTACTCAGACCGATGTGACCTTCACGCCACACCTGAGGCTGTTTGCTGTGAGCCAAATGTGGATGTACCAGGTGCACAAAAGAAGCTCTTTGCTGCGGAGAACAATTTGAACTAATATCTGCTCATAAACACAGTCATTTCCTCCAAAAGTGATGCATTAGCAGCCTGGCTGCCTGCTTCATGCTGTTCTTTCGGGCAGAACACAGTGAGTCAGAATCACCTTCCGGTAGCACCTTGTGGCAATTTGCTAATTATTTTTATGACACCAGGTCAGCAATAAAGCCAGTCTGCCTCCTTTGGTCTTTTTCCAGAGTCCTACGACAGGAGAGGTGGTTTCTCAGACCTGTGTGTCCTTCCAGGTGAGGAAGGCTTGCAACCCTCCTGCTGAGTTGCTTTGCACCATTTCTCTTTGCATTTGCTAGTCTTGGTCCTAATTTTTCGTTCATGGAGTTGAAAGATGTATTATTTTCCAAGGGTTGCTATAATGAAGTACCATGAATGGGATGGCTTAAAACAAGAGAAATGTGTTCTTTCATAGCTTACAGGTTAGAATTCCAAAATCAGGGGCTGGTGGGGGTCCTACTTTCTCCAAAGCTTCTAAGGAGAATCTGTTCCATTCTTCTGGCATTGCCGGCATCCACAGTGTCCTTTGGTTTGCAGCTGCATCACTATAGTCTGTACCTCTGCTGTCACATGGTTTTCTCCCTGTGGATATCTGTCTTTGTGTCTCTGATGTCCTACTAAGGACATCAATCAGTTTGTCCTCATCTCTACTAATTGTATCTGTAATAAGCATACTTTCACACATCATTCGAATTGTAACAAAGGCTATCAAAGGCTACATAATTTATGAAACCTTGGGGCACTTTTCCTAATCATTCCCCACACCTGAGGCTGGATAGGAGTTGCATGGAGTGTGTACTTGGCAGGCCGGATGGGGAAGGGCAGGAGGCTCAGGTCTAAGTTTATCTAGTTGTAGTCACACATGTCTGTGAGCTCATCCTCTGTGAACTATGCTTTTTTGGACACAATCTTTTTCTTATTCTAAAAAGATGGTAGCAGTCCAAACAATAAATGAAAAGGACTCCCACATCCTTGGTGACTTAAGGTCTATATTTGAGGGCCTCCTTCATTCTCAAGCCACCTCTTCTGTGACAAGGCTTGTACCCAGCTGGAGGAGAAAAATTACATGGTCATATCAGTAGTACTGCAGAGAAGTTAAAACCCTGGAGTTACTTATTTCAGAAAAAAGCTGGTCTCTTTTAGTGAAACAGAACAGC
Organism: Dolichotis patagonum; assembly: GCA_004027295.1. Taxonomy (NCBI): domain Eukaryota; kingdom Metazoa; phylum Chordata; class Mammalia; order Rodentia; family Caviidae; genus Dolichotis; species Dolichotis patagonum. Next base: position 10,443 of record PVJX010010208.1, read on the forward strand.
TTTGAAATTTAACGGAAACCTTGTAAAACGTACTACGATGCAAAACATTCTATTTCTTTTCGTTATTTCATGAAAAGCTGGGTATGTCTGTGGTGAGTTTCATCTGAAGTGCCTCAAATGCTATGGTAATTTTATAAATTACGCTGTGTATGGAGCTTCCAAATTTCTTCCCAATTTACAAACTCCACAGGACTACAACCACCTCCGGGATTCACATTGAGGGAAGTCTGCTGTAACTATTCTGTTTAATCAAGGTACTCTGGGATTTTGAGACTCTCTTATTTTTTACTTGTATTGCAAGGACACAGTTGGTGCAGCAGAAGGAAATGTGGATTTGAATCAGCAATGTGAATCTGGGCCTCAGTTACTTTAGTAGGACACTGAGAATTTGGGCTTAGTACTTCTGATGTTCTCTTCCAAGTCTGACCCTCTCGGAGTCTATGGTTTGCCATGACTTTTCTAAGTTACTTTGAAATGTTGATCAGAGACAACCATGCTTTCAGTGGCTCATGTGTGACTTGGCATTTTGCTCAGTTCTGCTGACAAAATCTTCTGTTGCATGAAAGATTTCCTGGGTATTTGACCTCCATGTTCTCCAGGCCTGTCAGTGTGTATAGAGCAGCAGTGACCTTGCAAAGGGAAACAGCCACTTTGCATTTCCTTCTGCCAGCATTCACACTCTCTAAAGGCTGTCCCAGAGATTATTGATGAGGGTACGGCCTAATGTACAGCCTAATATTTGTGTGCTTTTTATATTTTTCACAATGAATTCATGAACATTCATTTGTTTAATCCCCACGGTATCTGGAGCTAGGCTAGACTGGCATTACTATTCTCATTTGAAGAATGAGGAAGCCAAGGAATATTGAGGCTCTGTCACCTTCACAAGGTCACGGAGTGAACTAGTGGCAGAGGGAGGACTGGAATACAAATTTTCTGATTTCTAGTTCAAGTGTTCTCCTACTACACTACATCTGAATTCAAGTGTTGAATAAAGAAAAGCAAGCGCTTAGTAACATACACCTACTGTGTGCCAGAAGTATATTTTACAAGACTGAAACCGCTGTGTGTTCTTTTCATTTCCCAATATTTCCTCTTTGAAACAATTATACAAAGTTGGTGAAATTAGTTTATTTCATAGGCAACCCAGGCATTCTCAATTATGAGGGACCAGAGCACTTAAGGATGGAACTAGCCTTTACGTGGGGTCATCTTCCTGTGTGCTGCAGCAGGCAGGCCAGTGAGCAGTGGTGGAAGCTGGTAGGGAATGTGTTGCTTTTCCCCAAGGGATACCACTGGGAAACAGCAGGAGTTAGGGTAGTGTTGCTCTCCTGTCTCCCAATGGCTGATGTTCTTTTCAGAGATGCAGGAGTGCCCTGTGGATGCTCTAAATTCTTCCTCCTCTTGTGGCTGGGTCTTCAGGGCTATTGCTAGGGACTGACCTGAAAGAAGCATTGTCAAATTATCTAATGTAATAGCACTGGTCTTATTTTCAAGATTGGCTGTTGGGAAGATAAAATAAGATTATGTAGATCATTCTCTAGTGTGAAGAAATACCATAAAAAAGAAAACAATGTCACGTTTTCATAAAAGAATGGATGTGGAATACAGCTCTGCTACCACTTGCTAGCAAGACCCTTATCTTCTAGGGCTTTAGGTTTTTTATCATGTTTGACGGTAGCTCTGCAGTTTCAGTCAGATCATCTCTGTGAATGGAACCCCCAGCACTTGGATATTTTCTATAGTAAGTCTCAGACTAGAAGCTTCTTTGTTTTCTCATACTTTGTTTGCATTAATGATTTTGTTACAATATTCTTGGATAAGAAATAGTTTTTGAAATGATTTATGATCTTAGAAATGTAAGATTCACAAACATCATTTTTTTTGCCTTTTTGAGTTTATGCAGTTCAGGATGGACTTGAGCTCACTTTGTATCCCAGGCTGGTCTTGAACTTGTGGTGATCCTCCTGCCTCAGCCTCCTGAGTGCTGGGATTACAGGAGTGTGCCACCATGACTGGCTCATTTTTTTTAATAAAACAAGTTTTAAAAATTATTTCTTGGGCCAGGGATTTAGCTCAGTGGCATAAGCACCTGCCTGGCAAATGCAAGGTCATGAGTTCAATCCTTGGTACCAAAAAAAAAATTTTTTTTCTTCACATTAAGCTTTAATAGCATATAATCTAGCTGTTCTTTTTGTATGTTTGGCCTTCCTTCCTTCTGGGAACTGTCTTCCCTCTCTCCATGTATGTTTGATGGGGTTGAAATTAACAGTACTTGGTGTAGAGAAGGACATGTGATGTTAGAAGAGCTATTACAATGTTTACTGGAATTTGTTATGGCCATTGGTTGATGGAAAGCAGCTCTCTTCTCTGAGGTTGCTACATATAAGCAACACTGACCCAGAAGTTGCTGTCAGCTATCTTAGATGCCTTGCAGAAAAACCCTCCTGAGGATAAAGCTCCCATCATGAAAAGCAGAGCAAAAGAACATTAAAAAGAGTCTTCACAGTGTATTTGAACCTCTGCATCTATTTGACCATGATTAAACTTAAACCTGCCTTTGGTTTGACTTTTTGATTCCTTGAGACAGAACCTCATTTTATGATCTAGGCTCCGTTAAATTATCTTTCTATCTTTTGTAACTGAAAAAAGAAAGAAACCCCAACGAGTCCTTGAGTGAATGGAGGAGCCAAGTGTTCTGGGTGTAAGGAAACTTTAGTGAAGGGTCCTTAGAAGAGGTTGGCAAGGTGTTAAAGTCGATCACTGAAGACAATCTTAGTTTAATCACTGTAGCCAGGAGCTGGCTTACTTTTCACATTAGATAAACATAAAAAATTCAAGGCATGCATTTGACTTATGATTTCCAACACAGATGTTAGAAGGACAGTGTTGAGGAGTCCAACTCCAATTCATAAACTTACATGATCTTCCAAACATGACCATCGGCGGTTAGAAGGCTTTAGCTAGTAGGAGTTATGGAAGGTACCTGTCCTTCCCACACTGGACCTGGTGGACATCCTGTTCATTGCAGCTGAGGACTCATCCTCCAGGCCAGCTGTTGTCATCAGTGTATGTGCGCTCCTACACAGCAGCTTCTGTCTGGAGACCTCCTTAGTGAGGCCTTGGTGGAGGTACTTTTCTCCACTTTGACCCAATACCTTTGCACTCCTTGCCCTTTACTGTCTTCCTTCCTAGCTGACATATCCACAGGAGGCAGAAATCCTGTACTGAGATTCTCCAGTAGTGAGACCATCTCCCCTATCTGTACAACGTTTACTTGACCCACATTCAGTGTCGCTAGGTGGGGAAAAGTGGACTCCCAAAGAGGCGGCACCTCTTTTGCCTTTGCTTACAGCATTGTAGCAAGTGAATAAAGGCTTGATGGTTATTTTCAGTTTGGCTCATTGTACTAATTTTCCACCAGGATACCTGGCAATTTGACCGTTTTAAATTCATTTCTCTGAAACCACACTGAGATTCCATTTCACCCCAGAAAGAATGGCCAGGATTAAAAAAAAAAAAATAACTACCAACAACAAATGCCGGAGAGGCTGTGGGGAAAAAGGAACTCTTCTACAATGTTGGTGGGAGTGTAGACTCATGCAGCCACTGTGGAGGTCAGTCTGGAGATTCCTCAAAAAGCTGGGTTTGGAAGTCCCGTTGGACCCAGCTATTCCACTTCTAGGCATATTCCCAGAAGAACTGAAAACATCATACCACAGTGATATTTGTGCACCCATGTTTATAGCAGCACACTTTGTAATAGCCAGATCTTGGAAATAACCTAAGTGCCCATCGACTGAGAAATGGATTAAAAAGTTGTGGCATTTTTATACAATGGAGTACTACTCAGCTATAAAGAATGATCACATTGAGATATTTATAAATAAATGGACACAACTTGAGACCATTCTCTTAAGCAAAATAAACCAAACTCACAAGGGTAAATACCATATAGTCTCCCTAGTATGAGAGTTGATAAGAATATATAAGATTTTATGGTAAGCATGAATCCCCACCTCATAGCTTTGAAGCCTTTCAATGTTTTCAATCATCAGTTGAAATAGTTTTATTCTGTTTTGTTTGACTATATCATGCGTGATGATATGAACAGCTGTTTTCAAGAAAACAAAAAATTATGACAGCTATTGCTGATTTAATATCATCCTTCTTAGAAGTCCTACCATGCTTCTATTCTTCTACTATCATTGGTTCTATCTAACACATTGTGTCTTATTGGGATTTGAATATGGGTGATAGATTAAACAAAATTTTTTTATCGAAAAGGATTTCGATACCCATTTCGATATAGTACCCATTGATCATTTTCTGTTATTCGGTTCAGAAAGCCCTGTAATTCTTTCACTCTTTGCATGGCTTTATACTATTTTGTTATCTTTGATATTATTGTATTTGAAACTATGCTCAACTATAGCAGAGAAAGAGATATTTTTATAGCTACTGTTAATGTCCGGTTGTCTTATTGTAAAGTGCTGTATTGCTTATGTTGTTCTGTTCTGATCTGCTTTGTTCTTCCCTCTTTTGTTTTATTCTCTTTAAAATAAAAAAAAATTCATTTCACTGGGTTTTTGTAAACATTACCATGGTTAATTATCCAGATTGGCTTAAAACAGAAAAGCAAGGTTGAGAGTGGACCTCAAATTTTAATGAAGAATTTTCAACCACAGCTCCCACTTAAAATTACTGATGCTGAGGCCCCATCCCAGGAGAGTTACATCGGAACTTTTGTGGATGCAGCTTCAGGTGCCTTAATATTTGTCCAGGTTAGGAACTCAGTTTAATCTGGGAAATCAGTGGTGCGGATTCCTGATCTTGACCTATTCAATGAGAGTCACACAGAGGTAAGGCCTGGAAGCCTGGAGAGTCCAGTGATTATGGAAAATTGGTAACTAATTTTTGAGGATGGTTGAGAAATATTAGTCCAGTATACATGTATGTATGTGTATGTGTATGTGTGTGTGCATGTGCATGTGTGTATGTTATTAGGAATAAAGAATGGCTAATGTTAGACTGATGTGGCCAGGAGCACAACAAACAAGAATGTGGGTCTTCTGGGATGGAAGTAAATGGGGTTGTTGATAAAGGTCACCTTGACTTTTACCTGTTTGGAGACTAACAAAAACTTGCTGCCAAGTGCTGAGTCTTGTGTTTTCACTGCCCTTTCCTCACAAAGTAGTCAACTGTTGGAAATTTTCCTGCTGATCTCATTGCTGCTACCCAGTGTCCCAGACAAGCCCCTCTGAAAGACATTGTCATGGTGTTTCCCTAACCATTGAAGGGGTTAAAGGTAAGGGGCTGGAGCACACCATAGTAGACACACTCCTGGTCATATCCTGGTCTTGCTACAAGACTGGATATCCTTGAAATGTTTGTTGAACTAATCTCCCCTGGTTTTTTCTTCTGTTAAGTGGGGAATGTTCCTGCCAGTATGATAGGGTTTCTGGGTGGGTTGTACAAACAGAGCGTGATATTGTTGAAAATGGAGTTTCCTTCCCTTCTGTGCCATTCACAAAGGAAAAAGTGTTCCTCAAGTTCCTAGAGGATGCAGCAGCCAGAAGAAATCTATTACTAATGCAGCTTGCATATTGTACTCATAGAAGTAGTAGAAGGCAAAGAGGACTTTCAGAATGGCTTTAACACTCTTTAATGATAAGATCATTTTCCTGTGTTTTTTTTCATACATAGTTTCCCTCAGGTCCTCATGTGGATTTACAACTATAAAGTCTTGGGCTCAATCCACATTGTCAAGGTGACTTTAGGTGACTGCGAAGTGACCTTGTGCTTGGCTGTCCTGCCTGAGATAAAGGATATATAGGTTTTTCCAATTCTTGGTAAAAAGGCTTTTCTCAATCACTTAAAAATTTGTGGAAACCAGTAATTAATGATACTAGGATAAACTGAAGAGAGGAAGGTTGCTTTCCATCTTCTTTTTCTTCTTCTCTTTCCTCCTCCTTCCCTTCTTCTTCTTACTCTTCCTCCCCTTCTTTTTCTTCCTCTTCCTCCTCCACCTCTCCTTCTTCTTCCTCTTCCTCCTCCTCCTCTTCTTCTTCTTCCTCTTTCTCCTCCTCCTCTCCTTCTACTTTTACTTTCTTCTTTTTCTTGAGCTCTGTATATATTCTGGATATTAGTCTTTTGTCTGAGGAACAGCTGGCAAAATATTTTTCCCACTCTGTGGGCTGTCTTTTCACTCTGTTGTTGATTTCTTTTGTTGTGTAGAAGCTTTTTAATAAGATGCGATCATAGTTGTTGATTCTTTGTAACATTTCCTGTGCAGTTGGGGTTTTGTTCATAAAGTCTTTGCCTAAACCAATCTTGAAGAGTTCTATCTATGCTCTCTTCTAAAGATTTAGTGTTTCTGTTTTAATATTTAGATCTTTGATCCATTTCGATTTTAGTTTAGTGAATGATGAGAGACATGGGTCTAGTTTTAGTCTTTGGCATGTGGACAGCCAGGTTTTCAGCACCATATATTAAAGAGGCTGTTTCATTGGGATTGTGTTATATCTGTATAACAGTTTTGGGAGTATGGCCAGTATAGATCTTCCTACCCCAAAACAGAGGAGATCTGTCCATTTTCTGATAGGCTTTCTTTGATCCCCTTTTTCAAAGTATCATAGATTTCGATGCAAAGACCTTTCAATTTCTTTGTTAGATTGATTCCTCAGTGTTTCACTTTTTTGATGTTATCATTGAAAGGTGTGGTTTCCTTAATTCCTCTCTCAGTGAGTTTGTGGTTTTTGTACTGAAATGCTACTCATTTTTCAGTGTTGAGTGTTCTTGGAGTTGTGGTTTTCCTTGTCTTTCTGGAATGTCCTTCAGGACATTTTGCAATGATGGTTTGGTGGTCATGAATTTCCTTAGATGTTCTTTATCATGGAAGTATCTTATTTCTCCATCAGTTTTGAAGTTAGTTTTCTGGGGTACATCCTTCTTGGTTGGAGGTTATTTTCTTTTAGTGCTTGAAATACTTCACTCCAGGCTTTCCTTGACTTGAGGGTTTGTGTTGCGAAGTCTGCTGTGATTCTGATATGGTAGGATCCAAGTTCGATGGTTACCCGTTTCTGTTAGGTAACCCTGCCAACACAGTAGGATTAGTGTGGATGTGAGGCTAACCTTGGACTCAGATGTGCTGGCTGGGGCCAGAGTCTTCAGATATCAGCTTTCTGATTATCTCCAAATGACCCAACCACATCCCCGTATCCTGTCTGTTTCTCTGTCACTCTCTCTGTTACTGTAGGGTCCTCAGGCAGAGACAACCTGGAGCTGCTCCCAGTTCCATGTACAGTTGGGTCCTCCTGGCCCTTGTACAAGCTCTTCTGTTTCACTTCATGGCAATGCCTGTCTCCTCGCATACTGATAGAAGCAGGGCTGTAGGAGTTCTGACTCCCTTTCCTTGATCTGCTGCTTGAGTCCTGTGTCCCTGTCTTGCTTCCATGTTTTTGGGAGCAGGGTGGGAGGGGTGGTGCTGTTTCACTCACTACCTTCACTGCCTCTGTGGTCCCTAACCTTGTTGTTGCTAGGTTTCCAGTTAGAATCTGTGGCACATGACAAAAAAAAAATAAAGAAATAAAACCTGGTGGCCCTTTGGGGAGTGAGCAGCTTCCCGGTCACTTGCCCCTGTGTGTGTGGGAAAGTTTGCTGTGGCTGCAGTGTCTTCTGTTTGGAGGAAGGCCCTCATATCCCAAATCTTTCCTGTGTGACTTGAGTTTGTCATGCTATGGAGTCCATTATGGGAACTTCCCAGAATACAGGTTCCTGCTTCGTGCTGAGACAGAGTCCCACAGCCAGCCCCATGGGCTGCTTTACCATTTTATAAATTCCTGTGCCTAGGTCTCTCATTTCAGAACCATTTTGGATGTATTCCATTCTGGATGTATTTCTCTCCATTTCCCCCCCACATACCTGTGTTTTTAGTTTATTTTTCTCTTAGCAAATCCAACATGGCTCCTTCACTATTCAACCACATCAAATCATCTTCCATCCTTTGGCTTTCTGTCTGGTGCCTAGTTCTTTTCTCCCACTTTTGCCTTCACATAGGATATTGCAAAATTCATGGAGGAAACATGGGAAAAGGTAGCATATATCAACCCTTCCTTTATGTGCTCTCAGCATTTTGTTCATATTTTAAATTACCATCTCTATCTAACGCATGATAGTCATGATTTCTTTAATGTCATTTATATCTCTTTCTATTCCCACTCTGTGTATGTCTTGAAGTTAATGAAGGTTATTGTTCACTCTTGTGTTCGCCCCACTCAAAAACTGATACAATGCCTGCCACATAATGATCATTCAGTTTTATCCATAGTTCAAAGTTTTGACTCAACTCTTAAATCATTTAACATATTGCCAGCAAAAATAGTTTTCTACAATATAATATAATCTTGTCTTATTTCTATATAAAACCCTTTGATTACTCCAACTGGATGAAGAGTAATGTCCAAGTTCTAATCCTTTATTTTGGCAAAATAAGTCTTTGGAGCTCTTTTCTGATTTAGTTTTCTGATGCACCATCCACTGCTTTCTCTTTTGCCCATGAAATGCCATGGTGTTTTGTACTTTTGAGCCTTCCCATCAGGGTGTCATTAAGCACAGATTTCCTCTTGTCCACTGCTCATCCCATAGACTGATCTTCATCCTTCACGATTCCATATTTTGAAGGGGTGAGTCACAGTACAGTGGTTAGCTGTGGGACTTGGGAACCAGTCTGTGTGGATCTAATCTCTGACTAGTTGTGTGAGCTCATGCAAATTACTTCACGTACCACAACCTGAGTATCCCTATTTGTGAAATGGGAGTTAATAGTGTGTTTGTGGGGTCAGTTGATGAGCTTTCAGCATGATGCATGGCACATAGTGATCATTCAGTTAAATTTATCTAATTTTGTAATTTTTTTCATGGGTACATAATGATTACATTTCTTGTGGGGAGCTGGTACTTGTACACAATACATCTTACTTTTTTTTTTTTTTTAAATCTCCTTTTCTTTTCTTCTCTCTTCTTTCCCTCTATTATTTGGTCCTCTTTCTTTTTGCAAAAGACGTGTCTCCTTATTTCCTATATCTTTTATTTTTCTCTTTATATTTTTGGATACTCACATAAGAGAAATCATGTGATAGTTAAGCCTGTCTGTTTTATTTCATTTAACATTATGGTCTCAAAGCACATCCATTTTCTTCCTAATGGCTCAAATATATCTTCTATAGAGGAGAGTAAACTCCATTGTGTATAATCTATGGAATTCCTTAACTGGGATTCAGACCTAAGCTCAAAGTTCTATGACCACAGTTGTAATTACAGTATGAGCAGAGTGAAAAAGGGAAAAAGGCAAGCCTAGGAAAACAACACTAAACTCAGCTGGGGGTGGGTGTTTGGGAGAAATGCTTCTGAGTGGAGAGGGTGCTTGATCTGAGTCCCAGAGGATTCGTTAGCTGTATAGAATAATGGATGCTTAGCCCACTGGCATTCAGGTACCTATACCTGTACCTGTCTCATATGTAGGAGATAAGAGAGCTTAGGCAGAAAAACCTCTCTTCCTGATAGAAAGCTAGGTGAGAGATGAATATTCACCTCTTTGTGAGCTACATTGTGTGAATATTGCTCCTGGAGAAGCCTCCCTTCATCTTTCTTGGCCATGATTAATAGAAGTAGATTGTATGGAACAGCCTTTACTATCCATTTCTATGGAAAGAGAGGCAAAGGCGAATATGCCAGGGTTGTGTGACACCTCATGGGTAGACCAGTCCCTGCCCCCACTCCCAGGGCTGTGAAGTGACCTCAGATTCCACAGTGGCCTTCGGTGTGTATGAAGCAAAACTTACTGCTGGTCTTCCTTTCCCTGCCCGCTCGAATATTCATGTCAAAAACATTTGCCCTACTCAATGCAAAAAGGAGAAGTTATTTTCACCAAGAATATAGGAGTCTAAAGGGAGGAGCCCTCCTAAAATTTTGCACTGAGATTCAGTTTAATGGGCTGGAAGTTTGATGGCAGAGTGAATGTAAATTGGATCAGTTGGGCAGAAGACCTTGGGAGTACTGGAAACTGAAAGGATGAGGAAAAGTGTGGCACCACAGCAACTCCAAATGTAGGAGGAGCCAAGGTGGATTTATTTCTTATTCAAAACTGAAACCCACAAGCATCAGTATCACTTAGTAGAACTTGGGGAAAGGGCTGGAGGAGTAGCTAAGTGGTAGAGTGTGTGCTGAGCATGGGTGAGGCCCTGCCTTCCACCCCCAGCAACAAACAAACAGGTAGACAAGAAGCCAGGAAAATCAACCAGCCAGCCAACCAATTAAACAAACAGAAACAAAACCCCAGATCCCCCAATAGCCAAACAAATAAACAAACAAAAACCTTGGGAAAAATCAAGTTAGAGATACAGAAATGCAGTATGATTGTGACAGCAGGGATGGTGCAGTGACATTTAATTTCATATGAAAGAAAAAAAGGAAAATAAAAATTATTTTAGTCATTAGCAATTATTCCGTGGGCTGATAGGAATACTGTGTGAAAAAGGAGAGGAGATTATTTTATAACATGGTACTTAAGTGAGGTCTCATAGTGTCAAAGTGGTAAAATAACACTCATTATTTATGTTATATTCCTCTGGGTTGTCCCCCTGGGGTTTTCTTGCTTCAATAGTTTGATTTAAAAGAGAATCAACATATTAAAATATTATTAGCTACGTGGTTAGGATCCTTGGGCCATGTGTGCAAATGCCTTAGAGGTGCAGGGAAATTAATCAGCTTTCAGATCAACTCAGATACTGCCTCTCCAAGTGATTCGCTGAAAAGAAATAGTTTTTAGCTGGACAGACTTCAGTTCAAATTCAAGACCTATGTGTACTGCCCACAAATACAGGGAAGATGATTTGTGGAAAGGTACAGTGAAGCCCTCAAAAATGGAAGTTGACATTATCACTGGCTGTTATGTGGGCATCTCATATAAAGTGATCATTGATCTTTTAGGCATAAGAAACAATGTGTTTATAAAACGTCCTGTGATTCAAGGAGAATGGTAATATATTACTTTGATAAAACACTGAGATCTCATTTTCTTTAAGATGATATAATATTAGAAGGATTTTCCTACTGAGCATCCATGCACAGATATTATGAGGTTTAAGAACAATCTAGCCAGGCATGGGGGTGTGTGCTGGTGCTTCCACTACTTGAGAGGCTGAGACAGGAGGGTTGTTGTGAGTTTGAGGACAGCCTAGGCTACATAGAGAGTTTGTCAGTCTGAATCACATAGTGAGACTCTGTCTTAAAATATCAATGTGTGTATGTGATACAGAGAGAGACAGAGAGAGATAGAGTGTTTGTGAAGTTTCCTTCTGTGGGTGGACATGAATATTGCACTCTTTTTCATTTTAATTAGCATCTAGCATTTTAATTACCTTGAAATTTTATAGTCCTCTTACATTTTTTTCTGTAGGTGAAAAAACTACAAAGTCTAACATTTAAGTAACAACAAATGATATTTGGTGAAGCTGGGCCTTGAAACTCGTTCTTCTTACTCTCGATTGCTTAGCATTTCTTCTACATTGTGCTGACCCTGTTTTGGGACTCAAGCAGTAATCACTGAACAGGTAGATTCAGTTGGTTCTATGGAATAGTAACCCTTTAAAATTCAATTTTTATTATTTTATTTTTATTATAATCTAGTACCTACATGAATGTGCCATTGTTCCCCAGTATTACCCCAAGTGGAATTCTTAATGATTGTCATCTGTCTGAACCCAAAGGCTGTACATTCTCATTCTTACTGCTGCATGGTAATTGCAAACCAGTTGCCAGTTCACACTGTGATTGAGGCTGAGAGTGTGTGTTGTGTGGGTAGAGTAACTGGGTCTATTTGCCTGGTTGTTTTTGTTTTCAGAAGACACTTGAATGTCTTGGGATATGGCTATTCAAAATTCTATTTAACCATTTACAATTAGTTCAGGCTTTTTGATTCTCCATTTAGAAAGTAAACTGCTATTATTTAAAAATAATCAAATATATTGTCTTGATTCCTTTTCTCTCATTGCAGAGACAAAATGCCTGACACCCAAAATGAAGGAAGGAAAGCTTTATTTAACTTACAGTTTGTGGAGTTTTCAGTCCATGCTCAGCTGGCTCCAAGGCAGGGAGGCATGGCTGAGAGGCAGCTGTTCATGGCTGCCTCAAGTGACAAGAGCGAAAGGGCACAAGAGGAAAGTGTGTCCCTTTCCCTCCCTTAAATAATATTCCGGCTCGCCTCTGGGTGGGCACAGCTCTCACACCACCAATCCCAGCACTAGGCAATGAGTCAATCACAAATGCTAGATTCAGCTGCCTCCATGACTGCCTGAGGCTTTGGGGGGTCAAGTCCAAGTAGCACAATGTTCTGAATATTGAAATACAAATCTTCCCAATGGAGAAATGCTCTCTACCCCTCCCCCCTGGAAAAGAAGTCAGCACTAAAAGTTTATTTTGTGTTAAACTGGAACATCTTTGTATACATTCATGCAAAAACATGTACATATGACCTCAGACAAAATTGAGGCAGACCAGTACATAGTTCTGTACTTTTTCTCTCCTTTTCAGCTAATACTGTATCTTGGAGCTATCGGACTAATCAATGGTCTAACTCACTGCTTTATTTAAGGGACTGGCTGGTTAGTATTCCCTTGTGTGAACTTTCCTTTTTCAGACAGCCCCATGGATTTTAATTGTCTTACCCTTTCCCCTTGTCTAATGGAAACAACGATACAGTGAACTCAGTGTCCCCAAGTGTGGCTCACAGCTAAGTCCTTCTCTGTCACCTCGAGAGTACAGTTGAAGGCTTTAGCCTGTGTTGCACTCTTTCCTCATGAATACCAGAAAACATGAGTGCATGAAGACTCAGCCATAACCTAGATAAGAGATGATCTAAAGGTGTGTCTCAGCTCCAGAACTGTCCATGGAATCATCTGAGACCTCTGTTGCAGATTCATCAGTTTCTTCCTCTCACCGATTTGACTTCCTCCTCTCCATTCTTATCTGGTGCTGTTGCAAGAGCCTCATCTCAATCAATTGTGTACATATAAATCTTTATCTCAGAGCATTTCCTGGGGAACCCAAACTAAAAGCAGTTAGTGCAAGGAATGGTCTGAAAGACAGATTTAAAAATGGGGTTTTGGAGTTGGCTCACCTGCCAGCTGGTTGACAGTCAGACTCTATCATACATGGGTTATGAAGAGCTAATGGCCCTCCATATATTGTGGCTGCAATGGTTAAAGCTTTCACTAGTGGTTAGCTGAGATAGAACATTGGTGGATGAGCTAGTAGGGGCAATATCTCAAGTGTTACAGATGTTCAAGAAAAGCAATAATCTCAGGGGCTATGGAAGCAGATGGTTTTTCTGGCAGTTATTGATGCATTGAAGAAATACCATAAGAGGCGGAAAATTATCAATCACAAACTTAATTCAAAGTACAAAAACTAGAGAGCTGTTTATGGCAACATAATGGAAGGCTCTTCATGCACCTAGAGTATAGAAGAAAAAAAAATGACCAAGCATGAGACCCAGGAAAGTAAGTACAGCTGTAATGGACTTTCAGAGAAGATGCTCACAATCTAGATGAGTCTGCCATAGCCAGGCCAGCAAGAACTAAGGCCCTGAGATGCTGGGTGCAAACCTTTGTGTCAGTGCACTCAGAAACTGACTACCTCACCTCTCTGGGCCTGAAGAAGGGGTGCAGTGCATTTATCCATGTTAAATCTGAATTCCCCGCCCCTTGCTTAAAAATGATTCTATAGCATCCTAGGCTCTCCAGCTTGCAGACATGCTGTTGTGAGATGTCTCGGGCTTTGTAGTCACATATTACCAGTTTCTGCAATAAATATGTTGTAAATATTTTTAAATTTTTCTATCCATCCATTCTATTATCTATCCATATATATCAGCCAGAATATATAATTTTGTAAAAATTCATATAAAATATGTACATGAGACTTGAGACAAAATAGAAGCACATTGGTGCAAACTTCTGCACTTCTTTTTTCTAATTATTGAGGAAATGAATGTGCTTTAAGTCATATGCATGTCTTCAATGATTTTTATCCAGGTAGATTGATAGATACATAGATAATAGAGTTTATTAGCTCTGTCTCTCTGGAAAGCACTAATAGAGCATCTTCTCTGTGTGGTGATTTCTGAGAAGTTTCTCTCATGATAAATAAATAATAGTAAGTACCATGCCATTCTGAGGTATGTGAGACATTCTAGCTCTTACCGAACCAGCAGAGAGGGTCATGGGATCACCAACTTTATAGCCCATGGTTCACCCTTGGCATCTGGAATGAAGAAAGCCTTATGGGACTAAGGCCTTCATGCTACCCAAAGTTGGTAGGAAATGGAAGAATTTAATTGAATCATTAGGAACCCAGATGATATCTAGAGTTGGAGAACTGGTTGATGAGTGAAGAAAAATGTCACATGACTTCTTCTCTTAGCATAATGGTCTGGAGATGGATTCAGATTGTTGTATGCACTAACAGTTCTTTTGTATTTATAGCTAAGTGTATTTCTTTTACTGCTAAATGTGTTGCTAAGTTTTATTGCTAACTGTGTACCACAGTTTAACAAGCGAAAGATGTTTGGGTTACTTCTAGTTGTTGACCATTATGAATAAAGTTGCTATAAATATTTGTGTTCACCTTTTTGTGTGAACATTAGCCTTCATTTCTCTGTGATAAATGACCAGGTGTGGTATATCTGTGTTGTGTAATGATCATATATTTAGTATTCGTAAAAACCTGTAAAATTGTTTTCCAGAGTGACTGTGTCATTTTATATTTCCACTAACAATGTATGAGCAATTCACCTTTTCTATGTTCTTGCTAGTTCCTTTGTGGTCACTCTTAGTATTTTAGCTGTCTTAGTAGATGTGTAATGATATTTCACTGTAGTTTTTATTTTTGTTTCCCTAATGGTTAATAATGTTGTACACATTTTCACATGCCTATTTGCTACCTCTGTATCCTCTCTCTCTGTCTCTCTCTCTCCCCCCCGCTCTCACCTCTGTATTCTCTTTGGAGAAATATCTCTTCATGTCCTTTGCCCATTTTAAAATTGAGGTTTTTTTCTCTTTTTTAAATTGCTGAGTTTGGATTTTTTAAAAAACATATTCTACAATGTAATAATTGATTGGATAGGTGATTTGAAACTATTTTCCTTCATTCTATCAATTGTCTTTTCATTTTCTAAAAAAGTCTTATGCAGAGAAATTTTATTTGAAGTAAAGTTGATTAATATTTTATTGAGGATTGTGTTATTACTGTTGATTCTAAGAACTCTTTGTTTAGCTCTAAGTCTGAAAGATTTTTCTCTTAAATAATGTTTGACTTAAGCTTAAGTGGATGAAACATTTTAAGCTAATTTTTGAATAATGTATAAGTATTATTTTAATAAGTGTAATAAGCTTTGGCTTCTTGTTCTTGTTCTATTTTCCTCTCTCCTTTAATCTTCCTCCTCTTCCTCCTCTGCTTTCTCCCCTTGGTTTGCCTCCTCCTTCTTCTTAAAGCATCTGAGAACATTCATTTGAACTAATATCATCATCAAAAATCAGTTGGCCTTATTCACTTAGACCTATTTCTTGAGTGTGTGTTTGGTTTTACTGCTCTGTATGCCTATTACTTTGTCATTTCTGCAATCTTAATTAATGTAGCTATAAAATATGTCTTGACATTGGGTAGACAAAGAATTTTTTACTTTGTTTTTGCTTTTCAAAATTGTTTTATCTATTACTGGATTGGTTTTCCATATGCATTTTAGAATAATCTTGCCTGTATCTAAAATATATCTAGCCAAGATTTTCTTTCTTTTTTTAAATTTTATTTTGAAGGTAGTAAAAATATAACAGAACAAGACACAACAAAGCCAATCGAGACAATGCAGTGAAATTGGTACAGAACTTCATAGCAGGCTACTGGGATAATAGTAATAGGAACCATAGTATATCTCATTATCTTTACAATAGTTGTCCATTCAATTAGGTATAGAGAAATCAAACCAAAAATAGAACATTATAAAACCAATCAAAAGAGAATGAGCAAAACAATCTTAACAAAACAGTGAAAACAACATTTTACTTCAAACAGAAGATAGAAGGAAAAACCCCATATTTGCTATATTGCATATGGTCATCCTCCTAAGAGATGCTCAGACTTCTGCCCCCAGTTGCTAACAGGGCAAGGGAGGAAGGGTTGGGATGTTCGATTCTCAACCGACACGTCATTAGGCTCACGGGAGACACTGACTGCTTTTCTTCTTGGCTCATGCAAGGGGCACTTACCAAGAGGGCAGGTGAATTGCTTTCTTTTTCAGCCACCTAAGTTCCATCATGGCTGGATCTGTCCAAGATTTTCTTAAGAATTGTGCTACATCTGCCTAACACTGTGGTGTGAATTGACATGTTTACTATGATGAGTCTTCCATATCATCAACTCAATATCTTTCTCCATTTGTTTAGATCTTCTATATTGTTTGCTAACATTCATAATTTCCAGCATGCAAGTTCCTAGTTCAGTTTTACATTAAAGACTGTTGTAGTCAGGGGTTGTACAGAGAACAATTAGAATCAGGATATAGAGTTTATAATATTATTTTTATGATGGTCACCCAGAGTTAACACAAGTTAATGCAGGAAATCTATCCACAACACTAAAGACAGAATATTTAGCCAAGGGCCTGAATCCCACAGCAATGTCCTACATGAGCCCAGATAAAGACCCAGAGTTCATGACAATGCCTCCCATGAGTCCAACTAGAGATCTAGAGCCTACAAGGACTCACGCCAGTCTCTTTTATGGATCCATGCTGGGAAGGTGCAAAGGTCAGTGGTGGAAACTAGGAAGTCTATGACAGCAGGGTAAAGAAGCTGTGCCGATAAGCTGAGGGTTCTATGCTGGAGCCAAGAAGTCACACTCACAACGAAGACCAGGGCTGTCCTGAAAAGTACCACAGTCATCCTCAGTGACACCGAGGCCCCGAGATCCTCTGACGACAAGCACAGCTGAGCACATGCTAGGAAGCCAGTGTGACAAGTTCATCCTGGAGACCAAGCGGCACACATCTTCCCCTCCGGAGCCAGGAAGCAATGCTTGATGTGAGGACCAGAGCTTCTCCAGGAGAACCTGATGGCTCAAACAGCAACACATAGGAGACCTCATAATGCCTCAATGCACTAATGCCTCAACGCCCATCCTTCTCCTTCTCCATGTCTCCATTTATGCTGGCAACTGTTCTCAGGTGAAACATCTATGCTCAGCAGCATGGTGATGTAATCCAGCTGGCATTAAGTTGACCACCAGTTTTTAATCCATAACAAAGAGAATCACTTGTTAGTCTGCAAATGATTTTCCTGCAAAGGGCTCATAAGGCTTGTGGTATAAGGTGAGATATTACATGGGAAAATGTCTTTGAATAGCTTCATATCACAAATCCAAATTGCCTAGTGGCAAAGTGTATGGAGCAAGGGCTTTGACAATTACATCTCTTAGCAACTGTGCTCCATTCAATTTATTTCTTATCCTCCCTGCCCCTTGGTTGCCCCTTCTCTAGAAAGGGGATAAATATATTGTTCTTGCAAGAGTACTCTCTAGGATAAATGAGTCAATAATAATAAATGTGTTTTTCAGACTGTTCATCCTTGTTCCAAAGTAAGGTGTTGTCCTCTACCCAGATCATTTTACTCAGTTAGCTTTTGTACTCAATGTTCTTTGATATCCTACATAAGTGACTATAACGAAAACTATAAGATTAAAAAGGATGAAGATTCATTTGATTTGGCAGTTTAAATAATTTTATATTTCCTTTCACAATATAAAATCTGTGCTTGTAAAAGACTCATTTGGAAAGTGACATGAAAGAGCCCATCCAACTAGATAATGAAGGTAAGCTCCGTCTGGGTAAAAATTCCAGCTCACTGGCCTGCTCTCAGTGGAATACTGAGTCTTGGCTTCCTCGGAAGCATCTCATGGATGGTATCTGTCTCTCCCAGTGAGAGTCAATGACAACTTGACTGCAAGAGGAAGATCCAATTGCATCTTAAGAATGAAGATCAATGCAATCACTGCAAGTAAACTGTGTCTGACAGTATTCTTTGTTAGAAGGAAAAGAATCAACAGTGCACAAAAAGTGTCAGCATTTTCCATTTTGGCAGTTGATGAAGGGGAAACAGTTTATGCTATGCTCATCCATCATTGGGCATCAGAAAGATCATTAAGGTTAAAACTAGAGCTAAGGATATAGCAATTTGTCTGGCTCTGCTCTTCAAAATTCCTGTACCAGATCAGTTCAGTTCAATTCAGCTCAGTTTAATTCAACAAGCATTTATTAATTAGCACTGTTGTATTTGACTGTGCTAGCTTCAGGAAGCCCAACCTCTTCCTATTCATTCCACTTATTTCATAGCAGACTTTGTTGATTATAAGCACATAGCATAAGAAAGACGCAGAGCTATAGTGACAGGTACTAAAGGATGTGGATAAAATCATTTGGAATTACTGTGGAGGGGAACACACAGTCCACTGTAACAGAAAAAGGAGGTGGATTTTGCCTGTGAGTAGTAAAGGGTTTAGTTTAGTTATTCAATTGTCATTTATGGACAGTGGTGTTGAGGAGGTGAATAAAGCCCTGTCACTGCCCTCAGGAAGCTCACAGGAGTGTGAGAGTGTGTGGAGGAGGCAAAGGCTTGAAAGAGTTTATGTCCTGGTAGAAAAGACAAGTTTTCAAGGAGAGGACTCATTTGTAGTCTTGTTCAAAGTAATCTGCTAACTAAAACTATTTTTGTTTAAAAAAATGTATTATCATATGCTGCATTGCATGATGTTTACATTTCATGTGTAAAGTTAGTTCTTAAACACATCTTTTTTAAAACTTTTAAAATTTTTTAAAATTTTATTTAAAGACAAAAAAAAAAGAAAACAGAAAAACAAAACAGAATAAAGGGTAGCAACAATACAGAATTCCAAGGAAAAAAGAAAAAGAACAACAACAAAAAAACCAAAGAAATTATTACTTGACAAATTACATACTGACTCCTTGGAAACAGTTGTTCAAATTACAAAGTTAAAACATGTAAAGTAGACATTCAAACAGTGAGACTGTTAACAGTTCTGCTGCACGATCTGACAAAAGCAGCAATATGGTCATCCATCTTACCCACTCAAATATACATGCAATTATATCAAAAGGGTAAAACTAAACACAACAAAACAGAACAAAACAGATCACAAGAAAGCAATGTAAGAGGCATAAATTTCAAAACTAGACAGTCGGAGATATTCACTCTATCATATTTACTCTTGTTTTCTTCCCAATATTTGTCTATATTGTCACATACAGGGAATTCACATGAAACAACATAGTATGGAATTGATCTGAGCAGGACGAGGAGGGCATTTCAGGTCTTCAAGACCAGACAATAGGGAAGCCAAGAATGGCTGTCATAGTGTCTCTCATTCTCCTAAAAACAGCTGTCCATACCTTCATGTATGTTGAACTTAAAACAAAACAAGCTAAAGTCACTTTGAACAAAGAATGATGGTTTTGCTGGATTTCACATCATGACATTATGGAATCAGCACTAAGTACTGTAGTGTCTCTTTTTCTTCAAATTAGTTGTTCATTTCAACATGTGTTATATAGTTGGTTCTCGTAAACTGTTTATAAGCTCTATACATGCATGAGTCTCTACATGTACATCTATCATTTATGTATTAGAGGGAAAAACAAAACAAAGCAAAATAAAACAAAACAATTCCTAGAAAAGCATGAGGCAAAAAAGTCACATAAAACCATAATACAAGGTGATCTACAATGGTTACCATGATGTCTCAGCAGTATATAACAACATTAATAAAAATGAAGCATTGGAGATATTATACTTCAAAAGCAAGTAATAATCAAACCAGAGTGAGTATCTTAGTGAATCTTGTCATCTTCAGTGTAGTTGCCTATACTCTTAGACTTGATGCTATCAATCATAATAGATTTGAATAAAATCAGTCAGTACAAGGTAGCAATCTAACAACCCAGATTCAAATAAGATCAGTCATAATAAGACAGTATAATTTATAAAGGGTTTCAGATTAAGTTGATAGGAAATTAGGGATGATTACCATAATATGTCTTCTCATTTTTGGGATAGCTGACCATGTCCTCAAGTCTAGTGTAAGTAGAAAAACTGGAACAGCACGTAATCCATCCAAGCAGAGTGGTGAGAATAATGTAAATTTTAAATCTTGTTACCCAATTAACAGTATCCTTTGCCTCCCTTTTTTAGATAATTCCTCCCCTTTCACTCCCATAGGGTGCACTGCTTGTTTTGGGTCCCACTTCTCCCCTATATAGAGCATCTCAATGGACCCTATCTCCTGATCTACTCTGCCTGTGTTTCTCTCTGTTAATATTTCAAGGCCATCTATACTAGAGATTACAGCCAATCTTCTCTGCTTTATTTCTGCTATTCTGGTTTTTCTTGCCATTGGTTGTCTATTTTTCTGTTCCACTTCACTGTCTGCCCCGTTCACTGAGGCCTCTCTGCCACTGTTCCTGAAATGCTTGTATTCTTGTTCTCTCTCTCTAAAATGTCCTTCAGTATTTTTTGTAGGGTTGCATTGGTGGTCACAAATTCTCCAAGTTCCTCCTTGTCATGGAAGCATCTTGTTTCTCCATGAATTTCTAGAGAGTTTATATCAATCAAGAGAGGATATATCAATCTGGGCTGGAGATTGTTCTCCTTCAGCACTTGAATTACTTTACTCAAAGCTCTTCTTGACCTGATGGTCTGTGTCGAGAAGTCTGCCATGATTTTGATGGCTTTTCCTTTATAGGTGATCTGTTTCTTTTCTCTGACAGATTTTAATATTCTGTTCTTATATTGAATTTCTTGGATCTTGATTATTATGTGTCTGGGTATAGCTTTGTTTGGGTTGTAGGTGGCTGGAGTTCTGTATGCTTAATACATCTGCATATCATTTCCTTTTTCTATGCTTGGGAAATTTTCCTGAATAATTTCTGTGAATAGCCTTTGCAGTTCCTCTGTTTTGACTGCTGCTTCTTCATTCACATTCTTTATTCTTAAGTTATAGATCCTCTTGTCTTCTTCTAGTCTTTGCATAGTTACTGCCTGCTCCCTTGTTATTTTTAAGAGAGCTTCCCTTTCATGATCACAAATTGCAAGCCTGTGTTCAATTTTTGATAGTCTATCTTTGGTTTTGTCAGCTTTCTATGGAGTCTTTAGTTTCCTGATAATCTCTTTGAATCTGCTTCATGAATTCTAGGTTTTTTCTGTATTCTTCATTAAACGTTTCTCTCCTTTTGTGTTCCTCCATTCTGCTGTCTGTATTTTCTTGAGAGGTACCCAGCCTTTCTTTTATTAATCTACTTATCTCTTGTTTAATTTGAATTAGTATTTCAGTTTTTATCCTGCTTATGAGGTCCTGAAGATACCTCTTTATGTCTGCTAATGCTGTGCTTGATGTTGCATGTTTGCTGCCCTCAATCTCTTTTGTATTTACCTCTCCTGGATCAATGTTCTCAGGGTTGGGGGCTGGGGGTTTTTTCTTATTTCTCCCTTTTGTCATGTTTTTGGTTCCTTGCATACAAGTGTATAGTGCAATTCCTAGCCCCTTATCTTGTTGGTTAAATTTCCTCCTGAGTGTGCAGGCTAGGAGCTTCTGCCCTCTGCTGTCCACTATCAGAGATTGAAGTTCAAGCAAAGTGTGTGCTGGCTCCTCCCTTCTGGGCCAGTCAACTTTTGCAGGCCTTCACTGTGTCAGTGTGCGCTGAGCTCAACGAATTAATTTGTAGTGACGCACTGGGTCCTGGCCAGGGGCATGGCCCAGTTCAAGCAGATCCCACCAATCCACTCAGTGAGGGGAGCAACCAACTGAAGCCACTTCCTTATGGAGTTAAGGCTCTCCTGCCCAAATCCAACACATCGTCCAGTCAGTTGCTCCTTTCCCGTGGGAGGGTCTTATTACCATCACTCACCGCGTGTTAATGCCGGTCCCCGAAAACTGCTGGGCTCCCCGACCTCCAACTTCAGCACGGCTGCAGTGCAAATTCATGGTGCCTCTGGGTGGGTCATGTGCAGGGCCAGGTCTGGGCGAGCTGTGCACAGGAGCTGTTCAGCTCCATGCTCTGGCCACTCAAGCCAGTTGCATCAGCGCGTTTCGGTCGGTCAGGTCATTCTCAGGCAGGAATTCAGGTGGCTTGAGGAGGGTGCCTTGCTCACTACCATTAGCTTCTCTAATAGTAGCCCCAGGACCTCATATTCGAGTGTTTTTTTTCACTTTAGTTTCTTCCTGGGTTGAGAGAGTCCATCTCTCTCTGTTTAGGTCTCTCCAGGGTGTTCTATTCTGGCATTTAGGCTGTCTCTCTCAGAGAGGATATCTCTCCTGCTACCTACCAGTCTGCCATCTTTGGAAATTAACACACAACACATCTTAGTTCCTTCTTTCATTCTCTTTCCTAACCTCCCTCCTTCATTCTCTTGGTCCCCTTCCCGTTTGAGAAAACTCAAAATCCCTGTTCTCTAGTATCTATATTTTAGTTTGCTCTTTATCTGTAGTCTAAGTGTGTTATTTAGAGAAGCCATTGATACTCAAGCTTGAGTACCTGGTTTATTTCATTCATGGTCTCAAGATGCATTCATTTACCTACAGGTGATTTGTTTCCTTTTCTTTATGGCAGAATGGTGCTCCATTGTGTGTAAGTACCATGTGTCCTTTATCCATTCATCTGTTAATGAACATATAGTCTGCTTCCAAGATTTAGTGCACTGTGAATTGTGCTGCCATAAATGTGGGTATGTTTATATCACTGTAATATGATATCTAACTCTCTTGAGAAGGTAAACAGAAAGAGAATAGCTGGGTCAAATAGAATTTTTAATTTCAGTTTTTTGAGGAATCTCATATCCACTCCCTTAAAAAATCATTATATTTGGTCCATCACAGTTGTTATGCTTTGCTCTTATATTGGCAGCAACACTTTAGAGAAAAATATCAGGGAATTAGAAATAAATCAGAACATGTGCAAGATACAGTGGCAATCTTCCATTTGTGCTCTTTGTTAGTCAGGAGAGTCCAATATGGATGGAAGTGCAGGTCTTGTTATAATTACTATCATTATTGTTTCCATTGTTCCATTTCCATGGACTGATACTACTTTGAGGTTTAATTAGTGTGCTTTCCTCACTCTCAACTCATAAAACATACACAAATTGTTTCTGCAGCACTAGAAAGAAAACCTGCAGATAGATGCCATGGAAATATCTGAACTTATTGTATTACAAAACCAATTTTCCTGCTGTCAGAGATAAAAGATAAACAACAACAAAAAAGAAGAACAAGATGCCACATACAGGGCAAGGAAACATGCAGACAGGAAAGCATGACACAGATAAATGGCAAGACTTGTTCTAGAAGCTCCGGGTCCACAGGGAAGCTGACTAGGTTCATCTTAGTGCTCTTGTCCCCATAGAGGAGGGACAACCAAGAAATGGTCATCTGCCCATCATCCATCAGTCTGCAAGACCAGAGTGATATGCATGTGTGCTTTCAGAATCTATTCGACTCCCAACCATCCATGCAGACACTGTTGACTGCTTACCCTCAGCAACCTTAAGTTGTATTTCCATTTATTGATGGAGTAGTGGAGGTTGGGAGAGATTGAGAAATTTGCCTACAAGTTACTGGCTAGGTTGAAAATAAAACTTGGTCTTCATGAATTCCTATTGACAACCTTGTCCAGTCCCCCATTGTATTGCTTAAACTTGATCTGTGGATGATACAGTGGTCCAAAGCTCAGAATTTTGGCCCTTATTGCTCTGTGGCCAATTATTCCTTCCTCTGATGAGAAATAAATGAGATGGTGATAGGCTCCTGAAGTTCTCTTTCCATTTCCAACTTGGTACTTCACTCCTAGAGTTAGAGACAGGGTTATTTCTGGTAAAACTCCTGCTGTAAATACACCAATCAATTTTCCTTACAAATGATTTCTAATATGTAATTATGTAATCAAGCTCTCCCATAAACAAGCTGGGCTTTGACACAGAATGATGGGATGCAGTTGTATTTTCAATAAAAGATGATCATACAACCATTTAGTTTGAAGTCCAATTTTCAAGGTTGGAAACTATACATTAATGGCAGCTTAGAGATTAACAGCATGCTAAATGTGAAGCTCTATGAGCCAATGCCTTTGACATAAACAAATGTTCAAATACAGCGTCATGCAACTGTTTGCAAAATCCCACAGAGCTACAGGGCTTTCTGCAAAGTGGAAGGTGTAAAGAGTCCACATTCATCAAATTCTGGCAGCGATCTGTTCAAAAATAATGGTTTGCTCTACAAACGGAAACTGCTAACAGCTTTCCCCGTCCACTGCAATTGCCTTTCCATCTGCTTGGGTTGTATAATTGTGTTGCCTTTGGGAAATGACAACACAGAACATATTCTACCAGAGGTCTGTTGCCTAACTGAATATTCAGGGCCATGGAATGGTGACAGTCTTTGAAGAGTTTCCTGCAAAAGTGTTACAACCATTACATCTTGACGCAAGGCTCTGGCAGGCGTAGAGCATCAAAATATAGTCGAGCACCATTTAAAAAATTCTCACATAGACTTAAATAGCTACAGTCTAACTTTCACAGTGCCTTGTGTAATGGCTACTTCTTTTTTCTTTTTTGTACCAGGAATAAAACTCTTGCACTTGCCAGGCAGGCTTTTATGTTGCTGAGCTGTATCCCCTGTTGCAATGGCTCCTTCTTTCTTCACCTTTTCTCCATCTTTTCTATTGCCCTGATTTCCCTACCAAATGTTATTATTTAAGATATTGCCACATAAGTACAAGGTTCTTAGAGTTCTGAAAGGTTTCTCTGGCCTGTGATATACTCAAAGAAATGCATCATTCTTTTGTATCTTCAGAGCTTTTGCCCGGGATGCTTTTTGAGGTGTGATCAGTCATGCTGACTACACCAGTGAGTGGCACTGTCTCCTTTACATGAGTCATTATATATTTTAACATCTTATGTACTTTGTAAAACATTTTTGCTGACACCATCTTTCCAACATTTGTGATGGGAAAGTAAAGTATTGTCCCAGTGTGTTAAATTTGAATTAAACAGGCAAGAGATAGATTAGAGAAACCATCCAGGAAAAGGGGAGGCTGGGACAAAAAGTCAGACCATGATGTAGGTCTTTTTATTGTGGAAGAGAGAGGAAAGAAGTTTGATTTGGAAATCTTGGACATCTCTGCAGGTAAAAGATCTACAGAGCTGATGGAGACTTTTTAAGTCAAAGGTGACAGTCAAAGGTGTCCTGTTTCTTCTGAAAATGTGCCCACTTCTCTGAGAAGTGTCACTGTCATGGTCAGATTTTAGCTGGGAGTTGCTGGTAGTGCTAGTATGCTGACGAACTCTAGATGGCAAAGATATGGCTCTTGGTCAGTCCATACTATGAGGAGGTAGATCTCAGAGGAGCTTTATCTTGCCTGCCACACCTTAATTTACAGGTCAGAGAGCTGAATCCAGAGAGGCTGAAACATATTCTTCAGATCTCTTATCCAGTGAGTGGCAGAATGTGGAGTAAATCCAGGCTTCTGGCCTCTAACCCACGTGCCCTCTTCTAAATGTATTGTCTCTTCTCACATGGCTCTGTATTACAGACCCCCATCTTTCACCTGGTGTTATTGTTTGTGTTTGGATGGTCGCCTCGAGCCTCATAAGGTCATGGTGGCAGCTGAGTCTAGCATTTGTGATTGGTTTGTTGTCTAGAACCATGGGGACTGGTGGTGTGAGTACTGCACCAGCCCAGGGGTGGGGAGCCAGCACACAATATAGGGGAGGGGAGGAGGCATGCTCTACCCTCTTCTGCCCTTTTGTTTTTGTCATTTATGGCCACCATGAATGGCTGCCCATCAGTCATGCCACCCTGTGCTGGAGCCAGCTGAGTGTGGACTGAAACCTCCAAAAACTGTAAGCTAAATAAAACTTTGCTTGCTTCACTTTGGGAATCAGGTATTTTGTCACAACAATGAGAAAAAAGTAACCAAGACATGTGGCTTCATCTGATAGAGGGTGTTTTGTGGTGAGTGATGAGCACAGAAAAGCCCAAACATTGGGTGGGCCAAGCAGGTACAGGAGAGGAGACAAGAACAGGGTGTCTTTCACTCCTGATAGAAAGAAGAGTTGAGCCCAGAAATCAAAGGCTACAAGTCTCATTCTAGGGTGGAAGTATATGAGAAACCAATGCTCTCATGATTGTAATATTCCATAAATAAAACCAATCATTTTGAGAATTAAATATATTATTCTGTAGAGAACCACATAAACTTCTAAAAGTGGACATACCCTCACCGTTTTTTTCCCCTGAGTCTTTATTGTTTCAGTACTTTGACTGTGCTTGGCACAGAGGGCATCAAATACATATTTATCCTTGTTTGAATGAATGACTATTAACTTTACCCTTGGAAGGGATCCCTGCACTTTAGATGATCAAGAGAATGAGCATTGGAGAATGGTTAAAGTCATCCCTCTGAGAGACTAAAACCCTGCGGTCCCTGACTCCCTGACCAGGGGACTGTCTCTCATCTGGGGTTCTCCCTGGGATGAGGGCTCTACTCTTTCTCCACTTTACAGAGGTGTTGATGCATATCTTGCGAGCCTTGCTCTCTTTATGTGAGAGATCATGGAATTTATTGACACTGGATTTTGTAGCATGTTTTACCAAAAGGAAGATTTTATCTACTCTGTTAAAAAATTGTACACCAATGTAGTATGAATATTAAAGTCAAATTCTCAGATAAGAATGAGCGGGAAGTATGATGAGCTATTTCAAGAAAAATAATATATAAAATCTGTAAGATGACACCAAAATATGGGGGCTAGCAAGCAAAACCCCAGATGAGAGTACATACCAAAGGATTAGAGTGACATACATGACAACTGCCCAGTTGTAGTCTTCTGAAAATATCTGGCTTTAGAAGTTCTAGGGCTGAATGTGGATTCAGTTCATTCATCAATGTAATCAATGTTTAATGAGCACCAGCCCTCTGCCAGGCATTGTGCTATGCTTTGAAGATTGTCAGGAAACAATAACATATTCCCTGCCTTATGGAGTAGGGTATTTGGTGCGAGAGAGAGCCAGTAAGTACACAAGCACAATAATTTCACAGGATTGGAAATGTCTTAAAGAGAAATACCTAGGGTATCATAACATCATAACAGGGAGTTATGATGACCATATGACTTTGCCAAGCATGTGACATTAAGATTACCACAAAACAGTGACATTTGGCTAGAGACCTGAATGACAAGAAAGAGTTACCTCTGTGAAGGTCTAAGAGGAAGAGAGGTAGGAAAAAAGACAAGTAGGTGCAAAGATCCGAGGCTCCTAGCAAGACCTTGTGTATTTGGAGAGTAGAAGCCCTGTGGGTGAAATTCAGTCTGGGGTAGAGTGGTAGACAGTCAGATCAGAGAAGGCAGGGCAGGATTCAGTAGGATCTTGTCTAGGTGTGATGTTAAATGTGTCTGGAAGCCATTGGAGACTTTTAAACAGAGTATTGTGATCTGATTTATATGATATAAAATCAGAAAGGTAGGAAGGCAAGCATGGAAATGGGTGAGAGTTGAGTCTGTTACCACAGTCTAGAAGTGGGGTTGTGGGCCTGGAGCTACACTAAATAAACAAAGTGCAAATAGTCAGGTGGACAACACACAACCAGGGCTTCTGCGATGCAAGACTGAGGCTTCAAGGCAAAGAGGCATGGCATGAGGATGTGCTTTATTGGGGGGCTCACAGTTTGTCATAGCTGGAGTAGAGGTGTGCACTGGAAAGAGAGAGACATGTAACATAGAAAGGATGGTCTCTGCTTCACAGAGGTGCTGATGCATAGCTGAGAAAGGAGCAACTTGTCTTTCACTGCCTGAGTTTCTTTGCCAGTAAAATGTGGGGTGGTGTTAAAAGACAGCTACAAAAATCCCTCCCATTCTGTGATTTCCCAGCAATCCAGGATGTGAATTGTGATTCAAACATCTTGCTTCTATAGCATCATGATGTTTAATCTTTTCTTTATTTTCTAATGTGTGTTTCTGTAGTTCATGGGGCTGGGAACATGATTCAAAGTCAGAATAATCAATGAATCATGAAAATAGGCATGTTTTGAAAGCTCTTTATGTGGGCAAAACAAAATAGGTTGTTATAGGAGGCACCTGGTACAAGTTGTATCCTTTCTATTTTCCAGTCCTTGTCAGAGCTCAATCTCCATGACTGTGTGAGGTATCTCCTCACTATGCTGAACACAGAGAACTTCGTTCTGCAGAAAACAGCATGGGCCAAGATGGGATTACCAATTTGTGGTTCTGTTTTTAAGCCAGCTGCTGTTCTGAGCAGTTCATCTATAGTGGCTCATAACCACTTCATAACTGTATGATGTTGGTAATATTATCCTTCCCATTTTGGAATGGGAAAAGAGAAGACTAAAGAGCCTAATGGCAGCAGGTCTCTGAGACTTCCCACGGCTGTTAATAGTTACATTGTAGTAGAAAGCACAGTGGACTTGGCCTTTGGAGCCTGGGGCTCTGTGAGTTGGAAAGTATGTGCTTGACCTTCAAGCCACTCAGCGCACATTCTTACTGATTTCTTCACCTATGGAATGGGGAGGATAAGAACTGCCAGGCAGCTATCCTGAGCACTGAGGAATTATGTAAAGTATCTGACGCAATGAGTATTAGTCCTCTTCATACATAAAGACACACTATAAGCCTCCGTTATTAAAAAGTTAATGCAACCTCCCTGAATATTTCTAGATCATTAGTTCGGTTTTGTGCAAAATTGCATATAATGTGCAGACATTTGTATTGCACAAGGATTCATCGGGCTCTTAGTTTTTTAGATTCTTAGGGTGATAAAGAAGTGTGAGGTTTATACTTCTGGCAGCAATTAAAAACAATGAGTCAGAAATTTGCACAAGTTGATATTAATTTCAAACAATATTTACTTCTGCTTTATTAAGTTTGCCTGAAAAAGTAAACCAAATATTTATGAAGTTTGTGGCACTATTCTAGGAACAGTGGGGGAAGGATAGGTTTGTCCCTCAGGGAGTTAACCTCATCCAATCCTTCTGTAGAGCAGAGAGGCGAGTTCTGCCAACGAGCTCTAAGTGTGTGTGTGTGCATGTGTGTGTGTGTGAGAGAGAAAGAAACAGATGGAAAGAAACACAGACATATAGATCTAGAGACCGATCCAGAAAGAGACAAAGAAAAATTGTTTTCATGATGTTAGGGAAAATGTTTTGTGCTAAAACGTGCTGAGAAACCCTGGGTTACACAAAAGGATCGATGACAGAAGAAAAGAATCTGAAAAATTAAAACTACTTTTATATAGCTAATCTATGGGTAACCAAATGTGAGTCAGGGGGCTCTTGGGTCTGGGTGAATGAGGTTAAACTGTCCAACAGCAGTGATTTACACTCTCAGCCCCACTTTTATAACAAATACTTTATCACATTTCCTTCATTTTACTGAAAAGATATCACAATCTATTTACAGTATAATTTAAAAAGCAAATCAATATAATGTTCTCAAATAATGAAAGGAGAAATTAAAGGAAAGTAATATAAAGCAAAGTAATAAAGTATTTTAGTATGTGGATGCTCAGATGTGACTAGAGAGATAATGAACTAGTCAAAAGCTTGTATCTAGGACACACTTAGTGCTCATGTCTGGCCCATGGGGTGGCAGTGAGTGGCTGCCTCTTCCTCTCAGTGACTTCTCCCCCTGCCTGTGGCATCTCACCCTGCACTGACTCGCCCCAGCCCCTTCTCACAGAAGCTGCAACCTAAGAAAGCAAAAGAGCGGTGCCAAGGCTTTCAAGACCAGGGCCAGAAAGTCACAAGGTGTTGCTTTTGCTGCATTCAGTGGGTGAAAACCAATTATATGGGGTAAAATGAAGATGGTGGATCAATAAGTAACAAGGTACAGAACCACTCTAACAGAAATAGCTCAGATGCTAGAATTTACCACCATGGAGAACACCAGATAAAAGGAGAGGGATTCTCATGACCCAGGAAGAAACCAAGGAAAAAGAAAAAGAAAAATTTGGACGAATGACTGGAGCCAGATGTGCTCTAACCAGAGCTGGCCCAACTCATGATTGCGGCGCTGTCATTGGAGCTGGTCAGACCCGTGGCAGCAGCACTCTCACCAGAGCCACAGTCGTGCTGAAGTCGGGGGTTGGTGAGAACAGAGCCAGAGTGGAGACCTGCACTAATCCACGGTGAGTGCTCGGAATTTGCCCCCCACCGTGGGAGGGGAGTGACTGACCGGATGACATATTGGTATTGGGTAAGATGGACAAGGAATGGCAGTAACTTCAGTTGGCTGCTCCCTGCCCAGAGCAGATTGGTGGGATCTGATTGGGCTGGGTCACACCCCCAGCTGGGACCCAGTAGCCAGGGATGAAATTGTCCCAGAAGTTGTCCCGAACCGGTTCCACCCGTGTGGCACACACTAATGTGGTGAAGGCCCCCACTGGTTAACTGGCTCGGAGGGGAGGGGCCAGCCTACACCACCCCTGCTTGCACCTCAGTGATCAACAACAAAATGGAGAGAGCAGCAGTCCCTAGCCAGTGTGCTTCAGAGTAACCATAACCAATACAGAAAGGGGTTGGGATCTCCAGTATACACCTGTATGGAAGAAACAAGAAACATGACAAGACAAAGAAAGAAGAAAAAGCCTCTAGCCAACCCAGGGAATATGGGTCCAGAAGAGGTAAATACAGAAGAGATTGAGGGCAACAAACTTGCAATATAGGACACAGCATCAGCTGACATAAAGAGATATCTTCATGGCATTATACACAAACTCAAAACTGAAATATTAATACAAATAAAGTAAGATATAAGGAGATTAATAAAAGAAATGCTAAGCACCTCTCCAGAAGACACAGATGGAAGAATGGAGGAACACAAAAAAAGGGGAGAGAAACCTTTGATGAAGAATATAAAAAAAATAGAATACATGAGACAAATTCAAAGAGATTACCAGGAAATTAAAAACTTCATTGAAAGCTGGCAAAATTTCTTGACAAAAACTAAAGATAGACTATCAAACCTTTTTTTTTTTGGTACCGGGGATCGAACTCACGATTGTGCACTTGCAAGGCAGGCGCTTATGCCGCTGAGCTAAATCCCCAGCCTGAGACTATCAAACCTTGAAGACAGGTTTGCAATGTGTGGATGCAAAAAAAAAATCTCTTAAAAATAACAAGGAAGCAGACAGTAATAATAAAAAGGTTAGAAGAGGACAAGAGGATCTATAACTTAAGAATAAAAAGTGTGAGTGAAGAAGCAGGGATAAATGCAAATGAAATACAAAGGTTATTTACAGAAATAATTAAGGAAAACTTCCCACACATAGGAAAAGGAAATAATATTTAGATGTATGAAACATACAGTACTCCAGCCACCTACAACCAAAACAGAGCTACACCCAGATATATAATAACAAGATCTCAGAAATTCATCACAAGAACAGAATATTAAAAGCCATCAAAGAAAAGAAACAGATCATCTATAAAGGAAAACCCATCAAAATCAAGATAGACTTCTTGACACAAACCATCAAATCAAGAAGAGCTTGGAGCGAAGTATTTCAAGCTGTGAAAGAAAATAACCTTCAACCCAGATTGATGTATCCTGCAAAACTCTCTCTAGAAATTAATAGAGAAGCAAGATGCTTCCATGACAAAGAGGAACTGGGGGAGTTTGTGACCACCAATCCAACCCTACAAAAAATATTAAAGGACAATAGAGAGAGAGAGAGAGAGAGAGAGAGAGAGAGAGAGAGAGAGAGAGAGAAAGGGAGGGAGAGAGAACGAACCATGGTTTCAGGAACAGTGGCAGAGAGGCCTTAATGAATGGGGCAGACAGTGGAATGAAGGAGAAAAGTAGACAGCCAATGGCAGAAAAATAGCATAGCAGAAATGAGGCAGAGAAGGTTGGCTACAATCTCTAACATAGATGGCCTTGATACACTAACAAAAAGAAACATAGGCAGAGTAGATCAGATGACAGGGTCCATCAAGATGCTCTGTATAGGAAATATAATTGACCAGAAAGAGGGTTTATGGACTGAAAGTCAAATATGAGAAAAGAATGCTCTATGAGACAGGGAACCAGAGAGAAAAAGGGACAGCTCATCCAGCACCTGCAGATAGGTTGGAAAGACATGACACTTTTGTGCAGTGGAGAACTACTCAGGTATAATGAAAGAAAAACTTGAGGCTTTTGTAGGTAAAGGAATACATCTTAAGATGAAACCCAGGGGTAAAAAGGTTCAGAACCACTTAGGTCAATAGTGGGTTGCACCCCTAACCTAAAAACTAAAAGAGTTAGTAGGACCCAAAATATACAATGCACCCTGTGAAAGTGAAAGGAGACGAATTGTCTAAAAAAGGAAGGCAGAAGATACACTATTAAGTGTATCAGGATTTGAAATCCACATAGTTCCTATCACTCTGTTTAGTTTGGATATATTCTGTTCCAGTCTGTCTACTTGTACTAGACTTAAGGGCACAGAAAGCTATTCCAAAAGATAGCAGGATATACTATGGTAACTATCCTTAATTTCCTATTTAACTTAATCTGAAGCCCTGTATTACTTACGCTGTCTTATTATGACCTATCTTATTTGAATCTGGTTTGTTAGGTTGCTTATTTGTATTGACTGATTTTATTTGAATCTGTTATGATTGCTAGTATCAAGTCTGAGAGTATAGGCAAATACTCTGAAGATGACAAGATTCACTAGGATACCCACTCTGGCTTGACTATTGCCTGCTTTTGAAGTCTTATAATGTCTCCAATGTTTTGTTTTTATTAATATTTTTATGCACTGCTATGTTCAATTATACTATGCCTGATAATATAGATAATTCTATTGAAGGTAACAAGAGACATCATAGTTACCATTTCAGATCATCTTGTATTGTGGTTTTATAATACTTTTTCATTTCCTGTTTTTCTAGGAATTTGTTTTGTTTTGTCTTGTTTTGTTTTTCCTTCTAATACAGAAAGGATAGATACGCATGTAGAGACTCATGCATGTATAGAACTTCTAAACTGTTTATGAGAACTGATTATATAATGCATGATGAAATGAACAACTACTTTGAAGAAAAAGAGACACTACAGTACCCAGTGCTGATTCCGTTGTGTCGTGATGTGAAATCCAGCAATATTACTATTCTTTGTTCAGAGTAATTTAATTTATTTTGTTTTGTTTAATTTCAACATACATAAAGGTATGGACAGCTATTTTGAAGAGAATGAGAGACATTATGACAGCCATTGTTGACTTCCTTATTGTCTGGTCTCAAAGACCTAAAATGCCTTCATCATCCTGTTCGGATCAGTTTTATAATGTTGTTTTGTATGAGTTCTCTGTATGTGAAGATATGGATAACTATTTGGAAGAAAACAAGAGACAATATGATAGGTAGTGAAGATCTCCATTTGTCTTGCTTTGAAATCTGTATCAGTTACATTGTTTTCTTAAGTTCTGTTTACCCTTTTAAAAATAAAATTTTACCCTTTTAATTTTATTCTTTTAAAAATAAAAAAAAAAGGAAACCAGTCACATAGCCAGCCCAGTGTGCTCAAGTGGGGTGGGTGAGAGATAGACTCCCCTTCTGGATATGAGGACTGGCAAAGTCACAGTGCAATTGGGCATTTGGGATGAGAGATAATTGCTGTCAGAGATGGAAATAACTTACCCTAGGGAGAAAGACGTTTTGAAAAGGAAAAAAAATGATAGAGTAGTAAATACTTGTTATATTTCTGGCACAGTGTAAAGGTTTTTCATGTTATATTAAGTAAAGCTTCCAGCAATCTTGTGAGGTAAGTACTATTATTATTTTTTTGGAAGGTGTGTGAGGGGTTGAACCCAGGGCCTTCACACTGAGTTCCATCCCCAGCCCTTTATTTTTTTCTTTTTTAGGAGTCAGGAGTCACAGTCTTGCTAAATTGCCCAAGCTGGTCTTGAGCTTGTGATCTTCCTACCTCAGCCTCCCATAGTGCTGGAATTACAGGAATGTGTTATCACACTAAGCTGAGGTAAGTACTGTTATTATTCGAACTCTACAGAAGAGTAGAAAGTTCAAAACAGTGAAGTAACTGCCATGATCACACAGCCTAGAAGGGGCTGAGATGGAACTCAGCACTTGAGGTGCTACCAGTGGCCCCCACTGATGTCACAGTTACACAGAGCAGAGAGAAACATATATTCTCCATAGAACAGGGTTGGCTTGAGCCTTTGCATCTGTCCACACTATGTCCAATCCCCTGTTAACAAAGACCCACAGCTACCCACCTGGTACTTCTTAGTTTGGGAGACAGGGTAAGCCCAAGGGTTGGCTTGTGAACTTGCTCCCACAGAAGGTGAAAAAGGCATTGGAAATGCGATACTGTGTACTTCAGTGCCTGTAAGATATTCAGGTCTTTGTTTTTCCCGAAAATGTATATGAGTACAGTTCTAGAGTGCCAGATGTTTGAAAGGTGAACTCATCAGTGAGTTTGCCCGTTAAATACAAATGGTGTTTACTGAGTGATCTGGGAGACAGAAAGATGACAGCATCAGAGTGATGCATGTGGCACGTGTGCTGCCTCAGTCAGTGGGACAGACCTTGCTAAGAACAAGGCGTGGGTGCTATGACCTTAATACAGGAGGGATCAATCTAAGACCTCCTCTAAAATCATCCTGATCGATGAGCAAGGTTAATATTTTGGAGATTTCAGAGTCAAGATAGTCGATGTTAGTAGTTTGACTTGACTTAGAACACATATGACTCCTTGTGAACTGCCACAGTCTTTAATGACCCTCAGCTCTGTATGTCACTGAAGGTTCCAAAGAAAGGCTTGGAGAAGCTTCTCCAATTCACATTAGAGAAGCTGGTTCTGATTGTTATAAATGCCCACCTCTGTTTTGGCCTTGATATGTGAAAAGTCTTTCTGGAAGAGTTTAAATCACCCCATCGTGTAAGAGTTCATCCATTTGCTCAGCTAGGTTCTAGGTCCTGGCTATATAGAACTTGACAAAAACATAACCAAGTATGGTAGTACATTCTTGTAACCCTAGAACTTAGGAAAGTGAAGCAGGAGGATTCCCCCAAATCTGAGGCCAGCCAAATCTACAGTGATGTCAAGCCCACCCTGAACTAATAGTAAGAACCTGTCTCAACAACAACAACAACACAAAACCAAAAAAAAAAAAAATCAAAAGTGAAAACAAAGAAAAAACCAAATAAACCATCAAAATAAAGGCATGGGGTGCCTGATCTCACGTAACTTGTATATTCTAGTCAGAGAACCAGTCATTACATATATGTCAGTGGTGGTAGATGTTAAAAAGCAAACTAAGGTCTGGGAGGAAGGAAGAGGCAGTATAAAGCTATTCTGTGCAGGTTATTTAGGAATTTCCAGCATACTAAGAAGATAATTTAGTAGAGAGCTATTTGAAATGAAAGAGGAAACTAGTAGAAGGTGTTAGGAAGAAGAGATTTCTGGGCATGGTGAGTAGTCAGGACAGGGTGCTGGAGGTGGAAGTGTGCTTGGGTGGAGCAGGAAGGTAAGGCGTCGGAGTGGAGAGAGAAGAGCATACTGGATGGAGATTCGGTCAGAGAGCACCAGAGCCAGGCTGAGGCACTGAGGGCCTCAAGGACTGGGAAAGGGCAACTTATTTTTTTCTGAGTGATATGGGAATCTACTGGGAAGTTTTGATCATGAGAGAGAAATAAACTGACCTGTGATTTTAAAGGTCATGCAGGCTGTTGCATGTGAAACGCTGTAAAGGAGTAAGGAGCAAAAGCTGGGTTGACTGGCTCGAAGCTGTTGCAGTTACGATGTGGGCAGCAATGGCTGCTTGGATGAGGATGACAGCAGGGAAAGGTCTGAAGAGTGGCCAGTTAGAGGTATGTTTTCCAAAATTAAATTAAATTAAAAAGATTTATGGGTGACTAAGATGTGGGATGGGCGTGAAGGGTGACTGCAATGACTTTACCGTGAGAAACTGAAGGAGAGACTATAGTTTATTCAGATAAGAAAAATGGGAAGAGAGGTTGAAAGAAAAAAGATAAGGAGCTGAGTTGTGGTGATGTAAGTTTGGGATGCCTATGAAACATCCAGAGCGTGGTAATAAGCTTAGCGTCAGTCTTGAGTACAGGGAAGATGTCTAGAATAGTGATGATGGGCTTATTGGTGATTTGGGCATCACAACCATGCGGATGGTACTTGCAGTCATGGAACTGGGTTATCCAGGAACTAAGTATAAATAACTTAAATAACATCAGAAATCTGAGGCGCTAAGTCCTGCACATCCCAAAATTCAGAAGTAAGGAAGAGGGGGAAGCAGGGTGCCAGTGAAGGAGAAGATAGGAAGAGAACCAGTTATGTTTTGAAGGGGAGCCAAGGAGGTATTTCAAGTGGAAAGAAGAGGTTAATCATCACCACTGAGTCCTATGGGTTGAGTCTGGTAAGAACTGAGAATTAATGGAGAATGCTAATGTGAAGAACATTAGTAGCCTTGATGGTGGAGACATGATGTTCAAAGCCTTACTGGCACACAGGTAACAGAAAATCCAAAGAAGGAATGAACAGAAAGAGTAAAGATACTTTTAGCATGAGTTTTTCTATAAGAGAAATGGGAGTGTAGCTGGGAGGGGTTAACGGGGGAATTACATCTTATTTATATGCTTACGCAGATGATCCAGGAGAGAAAACAGTTGATAACAGAGAAGATAGGGGGTGAGTTGCTGAAGTAATTTCCTGGGGTTGGTGTAGTGGAATAGGATCTAGCAGACATGTGACGTGGTAGTCCAGGACATGACGATGGCATGGATGATTGAAGGAGGATGGATGAGGCAATTATCGGAGGAAAGGAAGTTCAAGAAGTCAGGGTATTGGATGGGACATCTAGTGATGTTAATATCAGCAACTTGCCACTGTTTATATTGAATCTAAATTGCATAGTCCCTGAAATACTGTAGACTCTCAGGGAATATTTGTTGAATGAAGAATTGTTCCACAATCAAATCATGATCAGAGACCAATTTCATGAGTAAAGCAGAAAAGGATGAATCCCATCCTGCAATGAGCCAAAGTGAGGACACTAATATCTAAAAATTAAAGTATAACAAGTTAGCTTCTTGGGGGAATTACTTAGTAATTTCTGCTTGTATTCTGCAAGCACTTAGCCTCCAGAGACCTAACAGAAAGAATTTATATAACACCAATAAATATTTTTCTCTTTAAAAAAATGTCTGTGTCTTATATAATTAGGTATTTGTAAGGAAGACAAAAATTAAAGGAAGGTATTAGATACCGGCAAAAGGTATTAGGAAGGTATTAGGAAGGTAAAGGAAGGTATTAGATCATGGCAAAATGGAAAAGAGTGCCTGGAATTTAGATATTTCCTAACCATTTTGACAGCCTCTAGAGTTTAGTTTTAGGTTTAATTGTATTTTCAATTACCAGCAAGATCTTTGGAACTAACCCTCTCATAAGGAAAAGTGAGTATTGTGAA
Source organism: Dolichotis patagonum (assembly GCA_004027295.1). Classification (NCBI taxonomy): domain Eukaryota; kingdom Metazoa; phylum Chordata; class Mammalia; order Rodentia; family Caviidae; genus Dolichotis; species Dolichotis patagonum. The sequence goes on from PVJX010010208.1 coordinate 48,060, forward strand.
TATATGGTACTATATTTATATTGATGAATGGCTTGAGTTTTCAGTCTTTGGTGTATAGGTTGTTTGGAAAGCACAATGTAAAGTAAGTTACATGCTTTGTTAGGTTCTTAGGCAATTCTGTTTAATCATCGAGTTCCCCACCCAAAGGAAGTATTACTTTATTTTGTCTTAATAAGAAAAGCCATACATACATTGTAATATATTGTTAATATAATTATAGGGGGAAATCTCCCCTTCCTTTGGAATTGTCTGGGTCATAAAAGAGTCAGTTCCACCAATATGGCTTCCCTTTCAAGAAAAGAGTTAGAGTCTAGGTCAGAGTATTAAAAGTGATTCTTGTATATATCCTAATTTCTGAGCTCCCTCTGGCAATAGAATATGGGGAAATGTGAGCAGAAGAAAGGATAAATTATTTCAGAATCCAGCCTTTACAGTAATAAATCAAGCGCTATTTAAAATTCTGCCTAATGCCTTGGTCTACTTCCCAATGCACCAGACTCCTTAGGAAACAAGACGTCATATGTGGTCATTTACCAATGTTAACAATAAACAGCAGTGGACCAAGAGGCACTTGGTGGGTGCAAGCACAGGAAGATTTTTGCACCGAAATTCATCAGGTGCCTCTACCTCCCATCCCATTCTTGAGAATTCCTCCCTAAATGATATTGTGCTATCATGATTTTCTTCCACATCTGTTTTCCTGCCATGCATGTTATGTTCTCGAAGAGGAAACATGGTATAATTTACAGAGCCTTGGAGAAAGGCTTTCCATTCATTACCATTCAGCCTGTCTGCTATGACCGATCTGTTCTTTAATGGGTGGCAGTGTGGTGTGCAACAAAGCAGTAGTTTTAGGTTTAGACAATTTGGTTTAAATTTAGGTTGGTCTCTTCCTAGTTCTGGAGCCTTATGAAACTTACTTGGCTATGCAAGACTCAGTTTCCTTATACATAAAAGATATCAACTAAGATTCAACATGAGAAGATGCTGTGTGGATTTGATGTGTTAAGCATGTGTTTCAGATGGAGTATCTAGCACGATTAAATACAACATCATCAGTAATGACTTCTTGCTAATTCCAGGAATGTTATACATTTCACAAAATCAAGGAGCTGAGGCTTAGAAGCTGAGATAAATGCAGAGCTGGATTTAAATGCAGGCTGGGATTACTCTCATTACATAACACAATTTACTTCCTCAACATATGCAATGATAGAGTTAGAGATAGAGATGGAAATGGAGACAGAGGCAGAGACAGAGATAGAGAGATAGAGATAGAGATAGAGATAGAGACAGAGATAGAGATGGAGACAGAGATAGTAACTGCAGTTGTGGCTGGTGTATTCTCCCAGTTCCTCTATCAATGGCCTTGTCAAGAGGAGTTGCCTTTAAGGTATGGGAGAATACCTAGCATTATTCTATAGTCCTTCCAGAATAATCCTGGCTTCTAGTGACAGAGTTCCTAATGCAAAATTGTGTCATCATCTGTCTGCCGAGAGATGTCTGTGTGCTCCATTTAAAATGGTTATTTTTCAGACTATGCTTAGAAAAAAAGTTGTGCCAGCTGGAAGGACAAATCCAAGAATTTCAATATGATTTTAAATATTGGTCACCAGGGAAATACAAGCAAAACCACAATGAGTTTATTACCTCATTCCAGAAAGAATGGATGCAATTTATTTATTTATTTTTAAAAAATTCTTTTAATTTTTTTAAAAAACAAAATAACAGAAAATCAAGAAATAAACAAACCTAAAAAATAATAACAACAAAAACAAAATGACAACAACACCAAAAGCAACAATAGCTATATAGGTTTTCAGAACAAGAGGATAGGAATTCAGCAATGGTTGTTATACTGCATGTTATTATCTTCAAAATAGTTACTCAGGTTACCAGTTACAGGAATAAAGCACACAATAAAACAGAACAAAACATTGGATTTAAAAAATAAGACAGAAGAAAATCCCCCACAATTGCCACAGTGCACACTGCCATCCTTGAAATAGATGCCCAGACCACCAGCCTGAGGCTGGCAAAGTCAATCAAGCAATGCAACCATGAAGCTATTTCTTTCATCTCAGTTGCTATCATCTCACCTTGAGTCCTCTAAATCAGCCAGTAGCTTATGGTGGGGGTTGGGGTGGTGCATGCTCTTCTGGTTTCCCAGCCTATGCACGACTGGCTCATGGGAAGGTGTGGTTTTGCTCTTCGCTGGGTCTCTTCCTGATTCCCAAGGTGGAGCATGGCTCATGGGGAGTTATGGTTTGTTAAAGAATGGATGGTGTTTAAAAACTAAAGATAGTAAGTGCTGGTGAGGATGTAGGGGTGAGGAAACTCTTGTAAACTCTTGGTAGGAATGTAAATTAGTGCAGCTAGGAGGGAAGCAATGGAAATTCCTCAAAAATGTTAAATATAGAGCTATGATACAATCCAAAGTCCCAGCACTGTGTGTATATATGCAAAGGAAATTAGATCAGTATGTTGAAAAGACATTTGCACTCTGGTGGTCACTGTGGCTCTCTTCACATTAGCCAAGAAATGGCAGCAGTGCACCTGCCCACCATTTGATGAATGGACAAAGGAAATGTGTACACACACACAGTGGTGTACCAGTCAGTCATAGTTAGGAAAAAATCCTGTCACTTGCAGCAATGTTATGAAATGGAGATCACAATGTTAAGTAAAATAAACCAGGAGTGCAAAGATGAATACTGCCTGACCTCACTCACATTTAGAGTCTAAAACAAGTCGATTTCATGCAAGTTGAGATTAAAATGGTGGTTAACAAAAGCAGCAAGAGCAGGGAGAAGAAGAGAATGGAAAGCTTGACTAAGCTTGACTAAGTCACGCTTAAATAGGAGCAAGAGGTTTGGATGTGTGATTGGACATTCAGGTAAAGCTAAAACACTAAGGCATTGTACATTACAAAAAGTTAGAAAAATGGATTTTGAATGTTTTGCCATAAATAAATGATAATTGTTTGAAGAAAGCAGATATGGTTAGTCAGATCTAAACAGTACACCATATATGTGTGTATCAAAATATCACATGCTTTGTACATATGTGCAAGATTTTTGTTGTTATGTATCATTTACAATGATAAATTTAAATAAATAAAACATGTATTATGAAAAATTATGGTCAAACCCAGAAAACAATATAATAACAACAAGGAGCATAGCGACATATGAGATGCATTATTTTCTATGTTTTAAATAGTTGAGGATGGCATAGAATTTAGCTGAAGGTAAAGATGAATGTGTGATTGGGCATGGAATCTGTGTAGGGGAAAAGCCACAGATCTCCTAGATACATAGCTGTGAATGAGAGTAACTTTGTCATTACCCACCCCTCACATGTCTTTCTATTGCCAAAAAATAAAAAATAAAAGAAGAACAAATTATGAGACTTTCAGAAGGTTTTGAGTTATGGGTAACTTTTTGATGAGAAACTCAGTATTGGAACTATTTTTCTGTGTAATGTTCAAAAAAGTTGACCAAATCTCTTGCTGTGAGGATTTAGCTATCTTGTAAGAACCTATTTGTGTAACAGAGAGACAGGAGACAAAGTAATAAAAGAAAAGGGATGAAAACTGCTGAAGAGGACTCTGAGAGGCAGAGACACAGAGAAGAAGGGAGACTGGCATCATGGTAGAGAAGAGGTGATGCTTGTTATAAGAAAAAAGAAAATGTTCTGGTCTGTGTGGCCTCCAACCAACTCAATGGGCCTTCTTTGCTTTTCCATCAGAAACTCCGGGGAAAGACAGAATTATTTCTCAATTGGAATTTGATTCCTTTTTGCTGTGTAGGTTGGAAATAACCTGCGACTGCTGTGTTGGTCTTAACTGGTCCAGGTGTACTCTGTCTCACTCCTGCACCACAGTCATCTGTTGGTAATAAATCTCTGCATGATCACCTTGTTGGGGGGGTGGAGGGAGAGCTGTACTTCTTTCTCAGAGAAGGTTGCATGTAATCTTGGTTCCAGGAAAGACCCTGGCCCTGCAGACAAGAATTCAAGCTAGGAAACAAGAGTCTCATGTAGATGTTTTTAGATAGGACTGCTGTTACATTGAGATCTAGAATGTCCCCCCAAATCTCATACGTTTGTAAGGTGACTGTATCATGGGATTGTGGGTTACACTTATCAGTGGATTCATCCATGGATTAGGTCAGTAGCTTAATTTGCTTTTAGGTGCCTGTTTGGAGGTGGTTCTCTGTGGGCATGATCTTCAAGGTGGTGGTTTGCCTCCAGCTCCTCCCTTTGTTCTTTGTTTCCTGGCTACCAGGGAGTGAATAGCTATTCTCTGCCAGTTTCTTCCTCCATGCTGTTTGTGCCTTGGAGCCAGCCAACCATGGACTGAACCCACTGGAAATTGTGAGCCATATAAACATCTGTCACTTTAAATTGTAGTACTGTGTGTCAGAACATAGAGTGACTAACACAACTGCATTGGGATTAGAAACTTCTGACACTGAAATTCAAGTTCATGTCTTCATGTCTCAGCCTACTCATCTATGAAATGACAGTGTCCCCACAGGGTTTTTATAATGAGCCTCTGCCACCACACTTGAATTGGCCAGTGTGCATGCAGAACACAGAAGCTCTATGTCTTAGTTACTTTTTAATTGTCGCTGAGACAAGATACCTGATGCCCAAAGTTTGGAAAGGAAAGGTTTATTTCTTACAGTTTTTGGAGTTTTCAGTCCATACTCAGTTGGCTCCAAGGCAGGGTGGCATGGCGGGGCCACAGTTCATGGCAGCTGCAAACAGCAAGCAGGAAATGGCAAGAGAGAGAGAGACACCCCTTCTTCCTGCCATTACATCATATCCTGGCTCCACCCCTAGGAGGATGTAGCACTGACATCACCAATCCAAGCACTAGACAATGAACCAATCACAAATGCACAATGCAAATACATGAGGCCTGGGGGCCACCGACATAAACCATGACACTCTATATTTTACTAAGGGAATTTTCTGTAGAAAATCAGTTAAGTAAGGACTGGAGAAAAGAATGAGCCAAAGAAAACACTGAGGTAAAAGAGAGGGTAACTGGAATTCTGAAGAAAGGATACTGGGTTTATCAGGTCCCGAAGCTGGCAGGTGGGGGTTTGGCCCAAGTTTCTGGGAAGGATGTATTCCTGTTTCTGAGTCTATTTAGAGAGGGTCGTGGTTGGGGCACATAGGAGAGGAACTGAAGATTGTGTCAACTGAAGCTGCCCAGGGTAGAGCTTCTGCTGTTGTTGAACAGAAAAATAAGACAAGATGGTGCTGATACCTTCCTCCTCGTCCTCCTCCTCCTCTCCCTCCTCCTCCTCCTCCTCCTCATCCTCCATCTTTTCAATCTCCGTGTGTCTCTACCCATGAGATCTTAAATGATAGTAGGAGGCAAAGTAGAAATGTGGTTGCCTGAATCTTAGCCTCAGCATCAAAGTGTTCATTAAAGGCTAACTAGAGTTGGGAGACAATGGTTTAATAACTGTTATATAGTACTGTATTCATCTGTTTCCTATTACTATAACTGAATACCAGAGGCAGGGAAATTTATGAAGAAGAGAGGTTATTTAGCTTACAGTTCTGGAAGTCTAATGGCATGGCTGCATCTGCTTGGAAACAAGTGAAGACTGTGTGCCTAGTCCTCAGGTGGCCCAGTGCATCACATGGTGAGACAGAGTGACCTAACCAACTTGGGTCTCTTTTTTTCTTCCCATAATGTCACTAGTGCAGATGTAGGACCTTGCCCATTAATCATCAGGTTAATGACCTTATCTAATCCTGATTTGCTTCCAGAGGTTCCACCTGGCCCCACACTTACTTCACAATGGTACTTAAATTCCAACATTAGTTTTGCTAGGAATTGAAACAATACATATAGCCAATAAATGTTAATATTGTTTATTTACAGTATTTGGCTTCTCATCTCTTTCCCTCCCTCCCTTTCTGCTCCAGAGACCTGTACTTTTATCCTCAAGGTGTTCTCAGGTAGAAGAAACAAGCATAGTAAATAGAAGGGACAATGGACCTTAGCAGAAGATGAGAGGGGAGGGAAGGGCAGCCTGGGCATCACACAAACAAGAGGCTTGACAATTTATCTGCAGGATCATAGTTCTATTTTTGTAGATCAGGGCTTTTGGAGCAACTCTGTGAGGCTCTTCCCAAAGAGGAATTGCTGGTGTCTTCAGTGGAAAATTTCTTTACTGTTATAGATCTTCACATACAAAGGGCAAAGTGAAGTTCAAACAGTACTTGAAGTGTAGGAGCAATGAATGTCAGCACAATCTTTCTAGAAAGGGAGGAAAGAGCCTGTTCAGGAGACATTGTGTAGGAAGGATGGAAAAAGAGGGCACACAGACTAGGCTGGTTCATCAGTTTGACCTGAAATTTATTGCTTGTTGAAATTTTATATGGCAGTGGGTGTGCTGGGGATTCAAGAACTGCAAGACATATTTTTGACCTTCAAAGTTTCTCAGAATTGGCAAGGACAGAGATGACTAAATTACGGGGCAAGATTTTAGAATCCATCTTACTCTGAGATGGAGCAGCAATTCTTTCTTCTTTGTATGGTCAGCCCCATTTCTGTGTGTGTGTGTGTGTGTGTTTTCATATCATGTTTTTCCCTTTAAATGATGACAATAATCAATTGGTTCTGACTTAAGAGAAAATAAACAAAAAGTTATTGGTGAACTCAAGAGGATGGAGAAAATATACAATTACAGTTCTGAGGTGATCAGGCACTTATCTATAAAACTGACAATCTGTGAACCATCTAATCACCCACTAGCCCATATACCCATCTGTAGATTAACTCACCTACTCACCCAATCATCCATCCATCTATCCATCCAAACACCTGTCCATCCAATAGCCCACTCTTCCACCAATCTTCCCACTTATCCATCCATCATCCATTTTGTCCACCCATTGTCTACTGCTTCTCTTTCTTCTCTTTATCCAGGTAACAGATTATTCTAAAGAGAGATGTGGCAGACCCAGTGTGCAGGGCCATTGCTATTAGGGATTAATATACTATTCTCAGGAAGCTCACAGTTTAATACAGGGATATAAAAACTAAATAATAACAATGGAAAGTGCTTTTATAAACCATGAGCACATAACTGATTTCTAGATATTAGTAGATATTACTAGAAGCAAGTCTAAAGCCACACAGAAAAACAACTCCTATGATATTTAGTGTGGCGTGATGGCTAAAAGTCTGGGCTCATATCCTGGATCTGGCAGTACTGATTCAGCTATCATAGCAACTTCCATAAATTCTCTGCTGCCTTTGATTTTTCATATTTATCATGGGACTGAAAGTTTGAGCTATTGGGGATGCTAAGAGGAGTAAAGGAATCAACAAATATAAAGCACTTAGAATTATGTCTCACATATAGGAAGAACTATTTTGTGTGGAACTATAGAGTTTAAACTCATCACTTATTTTGGTTTTGAAACACTCTCTCCACCTCAGAGGACATGGTAGGGTAGTTATTGCTTTCCAGGTAGGGACAGAGAGGTTCAGGGAGGTTATTTTTGAATGAAAGTCACGGAACTACAGAGCAGAAGAACTGGAAATCTACTTCGTCTTTTTCTGCAATGCTACAAAACTCATATATTGACTTGGAAAAGCAACTGTTGTTCCTGTGTCATAACTCCTGCATGGCTGCAGCTGGGCTGGCTGTAAACACAGGCAAGTGATACTGGATGCTGCACAACTCAGTCACTACTGCTTTGTCTGCATCTGCCACTCAATCCAGGTCTCTGGGGACTAAGGGACAGAAGGCCTGGGTCTGGAAGCTGCAAGACACCAGAAACACATCTTAATCAGTCACAGGTAGTCACCTTCATCCAAGTCCTACATGATAAAATGTCTCCCCAGGGGTCTGGAGGATTAGGAACTCAATGTCCTTTAAAAAAATGAACTATACAATTTGAAGGCACAGAAGAGTGAGATATTTTTGGTTGATACTGCACTCAAAAGAGAGACAGGTTTCCTTGACTGTTTGATTTTGCTTTTGGGTTGTGTTCTATGAAAACACATTAGAACTATGAGTGCTGAAATGTGTGAAGCTGAGGAGAGAAGATGGAAATGGTGCCTGAGGCCACGGGTTCCAGAAGGGGGCAAAGATCACACCTGCAGTTGCCACAGAATTATGGGCTAGAGGGACACATGATCACAGAATGAGACATGGGAGCCGGGGGGTCCAAACTGTTTCTGGTCATTATTGCTGTGTGTGTGTCTTAACTGCTGAGATAAATGAGCTCATGATTTCTAGTTAATTGAAAAGACACACACGTATAGCACAATGTAATAGTGAGATGATACAACCTTGTACAGGAAATATAGAGGAAGAAATGACTGATTTACATCTGTAAATGTGAGGAAGTTTTGGTAGTTAGATACTTTCTAGGTAGAACCTCAAAGCACGGGTAAACATTTTCTAGACAGACAACCAGAGGTTGTGTATTCTTTTTTTTTTTAATTTGAAAGAGAATAAAACAAAAGGGGGCAGGACAGAGCAGATCAGAACAGGACAACATAGGCAACACAGTACTTTACATTAAGTCAACTGGACATCAACAGTAGCTAACACCATATCTCTTACTCTGCTATAGTTGGGCATAGTTTCAAATACAATAATATCAAACATAACACAATAGTATAAAGCCATGCATAGAGTGAAAGAATTACAGGGCTTTCTGAACCGAATAACAGAAAATGTTCAATGGGTACTGTAATATCTCATTTTTGATAAAAAAGAAAAAAAATTTGTTTGAGCTATCACACATATTCAAATTCCAATAAGACACAATGGGATAGATAGAAGCAATGGTAGTAGAACAAAAAAAAAAGCATGGTAGGACTTCTAAGAAGGATGATATTAAATCAACAATAGCTGTCATAATGTTTTGTTTTCTTCAAAACTGCTATTCATATCATCAAGTATGATATAGTCAAACAAAACAGGATAACACCATTCCAACTGATGATTGAAAACTTTGAAAGACTGTGAAGCTGTGAGATGGGGACTTATGCTTACCATAAAGTCTTATATACTCTTAGCAAATCTCATATTAGGGAGACTATATGGTATTTACCCTTGTGAGTTTGGTTTATTTCACTTAAGAGAATGGTCTCAAGTCGTGTCCATTTATTTATAAATACCTCGATGTGATCATTCTTTATAGCTGAGTAGTACTCCATTGTATAAAAATGGACAACTTTTTTTTATCCATTCCTCAGTTGATGGGCACTTAGGTTGTTTCCAAAATCTGGCTATTATAAATTGTGCTGCTATAAACATGGGTGCACATATATCACTGTGGTATGATGTTTTCAGTTCTTCTGGGAATATGCCTAGAAGCGAAATAGCTGGGTCAAATGGGACTTCCATACTCAGCTTTTTGAGGAATCTCCAGACTGACCTCCACAGTGGTTGCACCAGTCTACACTCCCACCAACAGTGCAGAAGAGTTCCTTTTCCCCACAGCCTCTCCAACACTTGTTGTTGGTAGTGTTTTCTATCTTGGGCATTCTTTCTGGAGTGAGATGGAATCTCAGTGTGGTTTTAATTTGCATTTCTCTCATGACTAATGATGATGAACATTTTTTCATGTATTTATTTGTCATTCGTACTTCTTCATCTGAGAACTGTGTATTCATTTCAGATGCCCTTTTTGGATTGGGTCTTTGAATTTCGAGGGTCTGATTTTTTTTAATTCTTTATAAGTTCTAGACAGAAGTCCTTTGTCTGAGGTGCTGTCCATGAAGATTTTTTCCCAATTTGTGGGTTTTCTTTTCACTCTGCTGGAAACCTCTTTTGACATGCAGAAACTCTTTAATAAGATGTGGTCCCAGTTATTGATTCTGGGA
>PVJX010010209.1:0-57947 GCA_004027295.1 Dolichotis patagonum
ATCATCTTCTAACATCCTAAAAATTGGGTGGAAAATAGTTCTATATTGCATCATTTTTCTTCAATAGCCATTGTGCACAGTAGGTTTCTTCTGATTCCAATCCCTTTATCTCTCTGTGCTCTTTCTCATGTGTCCTTTCCTCTTTTTCTGCCTCCTCTCTCATTCTTATGCCCAGCCACCAGCACTGTATCTATGGAGTCTTCCCCATTCCCTTCAGACAAGCCTTCCTTCCTGTGTCAGAGCCTTCCTGGAAACCAAGCCAGATGAATTAGTCAGAAGCACATTCTTTCTGATCACGAAGTAAAGTAAGCTTGACTACGTGTGGGCTATATTTAAACTGAATTTAAGATAAGCCTTGAATATTTTTCCTTCTCTGAGAGAGGAGATATAATTTACCTTCCCACTGGCTTCTGTATTTGTTATCAGAATTTTTGAATTAGTTGTGTCATAATTAATTTACCCATTAGTGTTAATTTAGATATCATTTCTTTCTTAGCTCTTCCTTAACTCCTTTGTAGTATTTATGAAGACATCATGATTTCATATAGTCAGATTTGGGAGGGTCACCCCAACTTATCTATGGCTTCTTTTTCATCTTCCTCATGCTGAGAATTCCACTGGCACAGTAGAATCCTCTTCTTCATCATGATCAAACTTTCTTATTTTATTAAAAAAATCCTTTCTGACCCCAAATAAGGGGCAGTAAGCACTGCTATTTTTGTAAGGTATATTTTCAAGAATAGGTCCACCACATAAAAAAAATCTCATGGACTGGGGATATATCTCAGTGGCATAATGCCTACCTGGCAGGCGCAATGTTGCAACTTCGATCCTCTTGATCGCTGGTACCCTCCCTAAAGATATAGATACAGAAATAGATGATATAGATATAGATATAAACGGATAGATATATCTTTCACATATTATATATTATACATGACAATTATGATGAGAATTTCCATTTTGAGACTTTCCTCATAAAAGGTTCCTAATTTGTTAATTTAGGACTACAAAATAACCTGAGTCTGTAAATGAACAATGGTCTGCAAAAGTTTACTTTTCTTTGACTTCCTTCTTACCACCCACCAACTGCGCCAATCTTCCTGGGATAATGAACTGGCCAGTTAGACTGCCAGACCCACAGTTACCTTTTTGTATGAAAACACAAACAGATGGTCCTGGCACCCTGGATTTATCTTACCCCAATACCCAACTTCTCACTCCACCTCCAAGTATTCCCAGGGAATTTCTGCTCTTCTGATTGCAAAAGATATAGATTATATCTCATTTTTTAAAATAAGGTTTATTTCTACTGTGATAGTGTGTCCAGAATAGTCTATCTAGTATGTACTGGGATACAATATGAATAGTATCATTTGCATACAAAATATCTATCTATATCTATATATCTATATCTATGTATATATCTATCTATATCTACCTGGAATACATTTCCATTCCCTTTTATTTTAGAACATGATACGAAAAGCTAAATACTTTCTGAGCATTAGTTATCTATATATTTATTAGCTACTTTACTCCTTAAATCATCTATTCATCTATTAACTCTTCATCTATTCAAAATAAAAATTGAGGACAGAAGGCTCAGAGGGACAGAGACACCAAATCAAATCTACATGGAAACCTATTGGATTTACAGCACCAGATGAGGGATAGATTATAGGCTACACAGCCAGTGAGAGCAGGCTTTAGACATTCACCCCACTGCTTATTGGCTATTATCCTCTTTAACCTTTTCTTACAGGAAAATAGGAATCATAATCTTCTGAATTAGGCTTTTGGAGGAATTATTTGAGATAACATACAAAAAGTACTTAGCGCAGCTCTTAGCCCATCTTCCCCCCTTGCTGAACTCTGACCTGCTGTCCAGCAGTGCCTCACCTGGAGACCATAACTGCAGTTATAGAGGCATCTTTAGCCAGTGAAATCACTATGGTTGCCCTGTTTCACCCCCTACCCACCCAATACCCAGGGCTGGATCTCAATTGCAATGTCTGCCATACCTGGACCTGTTCACTTAGTCATAGCTCACTGGAAATGAACAATAACTTAAGCTGGGTGACTAGATTCACCCTCCCATAGCTACCAGCTGGAAGTCAGAGCATTAGACTGGAAGCTAGAAGCTATTTTATTAATATGGCGCAACAAAGAGACAAAAAACTTCCAGTTCAGTTCCCAAAGAGGCTCTAGTTCCTCTAATTCTCAAGGTTTAGGTTTAGAATGCCTTTTCCTTGGATACTCTGAGACACTGTACATCTTTCTAGCATATCCCCCATACCACCTGTTTATTTTTTTTTAATTTTTTTAGCTAACTAGCTGCAGTTGGAATCTGAAACTTACAAAAGAAAAGATTTTTCATATAATTAGTAATAGTCACTGTACCAGTAAGCATGAGAGCAGTGCTAGCAGAAAAATGACAGTGTAACCCAGGCTGGCTTCTCATTCCAAGTGCTGTACAATGGTGGTCTAACCTTATGTCTCACGTCACCTTTACGTTTTATTTGCATACTAAATGACAGATGTCAAATTTTACTCTTGAATATATGGCTCCATGGTGTCAACATGACACTACAGAAGGAAGTCACTCATAAAATATTTGTTAAATATATGGAAGAAGTGTTGAAAGTTAGATATGTAAGAATCTAGAGAATACACTAGAAAACAGTGAAGCTTTCAGAAAGTGCTTTAAGGTGACCCACTTTCATAGGGAATGGTAAAAATGTGCACATCTCTTGTTACCTCTGAATTGCAGGACAAAACCTGGACTAATGAATAATTTTCTATCTCTAAGCTAGGTAACAATTAGTAGAGCTGGAAAGAATAGAAATAGATAACCAAAAGATTTTAAATTCTGGCTTTAAAAAAATGAATCTTAAAATACATGAATTATTAATGCAAAGAGTATCTCCATGAAAGCAGATCTTTGTCCATTTCCAGAACACGCTACCTCCTCCTGCCTCCACAGCTCTTCCTGACAAAGGACAAGCATTGTGATTACTTCTGAAGGCAGAGTTTTGTGTGGAGAATTTGAGATGAACAGCTGTTGTGAACAGCTTCTGTGAACCTGACTGAGTTGACTTTTGGCACTCGTGGTTTTCTTTAGATCTGGGTCACTGGGTAGAGGGTTCTGACTAGGGATGTTAGTTCATTTTATAAGGCAAAATATGAAAATGACGAGAAACTGGAAAATCACCTGTGGAAACAAACCTTCGCAAAAATCCTTGCCAGGAAATTAGAAGATCTGTGAGGACACCGGATACAAATATTTCTCTGACACCACTATCTACTTGCAATTTCTACAGGGGACCGTGCTGGCAGAACCTTGACCTGGCCCACGTCTAGTTTCATTGTTGAACATAGCAGAGGGTCCTTTCATGAGGATCTGGAAGGGGAACAAAAATGTGTTTTAATTTATTTTTATGATAAATATCACTAAATCACACAGAGCTATAGATTTGTGTTTGATACTTATAATGCAAGAAAGAGTCATTTAATAAAAGATTGAAATGAGCATTTGCTAACAATGAAGTCATTATTTTAATGAAACCTGATCAACTTTCCTGAATAATTTGAGACTTTTTTAAAACAACATATTTCAAGTCAGGGGAAAAAAAAAAGGAAAAGACCATACGTTTGGCAGAAATGAAAAATGGTTACTATGGCAGCTTGATTTGGACATGGAAAACCTGTTTCAAGCTATTCATAAACCCAACTCTTGCAAACTATTTATTATGTACAATAAATTATATGAAACATGTAATGAAAAAATGAGAGCGACTTGTTTTAGAACTCAGAGAGTTAATGAAAACTGTTCGGGAAGGATGGAGCGAGTAAGATGTGGTTCCCAGAGCTCCTGCTGAACGCAATGAATTTTTATCCTTTCCAGCAGGAGCCCTCCTCTTCGCTAGTTCAATACAAATGTCACAGTCTTGAAAGAAGGCAAAACTTTGAAATTTTCCCTAACCACATAAAGTACACCATTTTCACAATTTAAACACAACTCATTTAGCCTCTATTCTACATGCCTGTGTTGACATCACCCCTTATGAACCCAAGGTTAAACTAGAGAAAGCAGTGGGTGTGCACAGGGACGCGCTGGCAGCCTCCGACTCTGAGCTGCTTGGTCTCTGAGAGCTAGGAAACGACAATGGCACTGTAGCTCTAAGTGGGACACGTGTGCTTCTGCGAGTTCAGGGAGGTCGGCAAATCTCTGTTAAAAATATGTATTTCTGAATACACGTGGCAAAAATAAAGACTTGCTTTCTGATCTCAAAGATGTGTAGCTAACTGGGAACATAAAATCGGCTGTCTCTAAACAGTCATCAGAAGCAACATGTAACCAGATAAGAAACAATCTTATACGGGTGCAGGGCAGCAAGGCAATGTGATAAAGTACCGAAAGGATTGAAGTGGGAATCAGAGTGAGTGCCATGCTACTTTATTTGCTTCAAAATCTGAAAGTTTATGCTTTTAGAATGGAAACGTTTGGAAAAGAAGTAAGGAAGAGGTGGAGAGAGAAGCAGTTAAGGCAGAAACCTTGCAAAAGGGCAGGACAGGACAGCTAATGAAGTAGTGATTAGTATGCTTTAAAGTATTGTCCTGTAAAAACGCAGTAAAGAATTCAACCCCTGTGCAAGTATCTGTTCCAAAAAAGTGACTGGAAAGAAAATGAAAGTCAAATTGTACAGTATGGTTACTGAATCAGTAATCAGTATGGTTACTGTACTGAAATTGTACAGTATGGTTACTGAATCTATGAAGTAGTCAAAATAAGCTTCCTTTTCTATTATCAAGATGAAACAGAGCTCTAGCCCTGGTCAGAGTGCCTGGGTTGAAATCCTAGTTCTGCATTTATGGTCTGTGCTACTCTCAGTGCCCTTATTTTTTAGATGTAGAATGGGTATATGGCAGTCCGTACTCGCTGGAGGACTGTCTCAAAAAACCGAAGGAGTCAAAGTTTGTAAAATACTTAGAATACCTAGCACTACATTAGCATTTCATCTGTGGTTATTAAATGAAAATAAAAATTTTTAAATTATCTAATTTTAAGGCTCTAAATTATCTTTCATCAATCAAATTTTAGAATTGTCTTCTTATTACATGTATCCCTTTCTCTAATTTTAGTTTAATCCAATTTTAGCAGCTCTATTGAGGGATAATTGAAATATAATAAACCACACATAATTAAAGAGTACATTGTGATAATTTGTTTTTCAAGTACTAGGGAATGAATCCAGGGCCTCCACAGTGAGCTACACCTCCATATTTTTTTATTTTTTAGTTTGAGATAGGGTAGCCACTAAATTACCCAGAGTGGTTTTGAACTTGTGACCTTTTTCTCTCAGCCTCCCAGAGAGCTGGGATCATAATTGTGCACAACCACACCCAGCTAAAATGTGACAAATTTTGACACATGGGAACAACTGGAAAACTATCCCTCTAGTAAAGGTAGTGAAGATATCCAAGCCCCCTCTGTTTCCCATCACCCTGTCCCAAGGTAACAGTTTATGTGATTTTCTCACTGTACATTAGTTTGTATTTTCTATTATTTTATGAAAATGAACTTATAGAGCATATCTTACTTTGAGGAAAGTGTCTGACTTCTCTCATTTAGCACATTTATACTGAGATTATCCTGTGCTTTTCCATGATCAGCAACATATGCTTTTTTATTGCTGAGTTGTACTCCACAGCAATATTATTTGTATATATGATTATCCTACACTTTTTTTTTTCATACACAGGTTACTAGATGTATGAAAAGGGAGAATAGAGAGAAAAAGGTCATGTGATTTCAGTTTAGGGGATAAATTATACAGAAGTACAATGGCTGGGTCATATTTAACCACCTTTTAAGAGACTATCACAATTCTCCAAAGAGGTTATATCATTTTATATTCCTACCAGAAAGCTCATGAAAAGTTTGTAGATCAGTGCTTGAATTTTAGACATTTTACAAAGGTATTTAGAGATACATCGTTTTGCTGTTAATCTGTGTTACCCTGTGATTAATAATACCAAACACAACTATTTACATATACATTTTCAGTGATGTATCTGCCCTAGTCTTTTGCACATATTTTGCTACATTACTTGTTTTCTTATTACTGAGTTTCATTGTTCCGTGGAATGTGTTGCATTTCATTCTCTTAACTGTTAAATGGTAGTTTGTAACTTTAAGTCCATCTTACCAATTTCCTCTTATGGGTTATGCATTTACTATGTCTAAGAAATGTTTGCCCAAATGTAGAGATTTCTTTCTCTAAAAATATTCTAATTTGAACTCTGTATTTAAGCCTACAGCTTGTTTTTGAGTTAATGTAACCACATCATGGGAGTTTGTACTGAATTTATTTTTGATATATGAATTTCCAATTATATCAGCTCTATTCATTGAAAAGATTGTCTTTTCTACACAAATTATTTTTTCAGTTTTGTCAAAAATTGATCACTCATATTTGTATGGATCTATTTCAAAATATTTTATAGTATCCCATTGATATATTTGTCTATCATTCTATCAGTACCACTCTGCAATAATTTTTATAATGTCTTGATCTTCATAATAGTCTTGAAATGAGAGTGACATTCTCTAACTTTATTATTTTTCAAAGATGTTTTGGTTTTTCTAGGATCACTACATTGCCATGAAAATTTTAAAGTAAACTTTTTAATTTTAACATTAAAAATCATATTTGAGATCTGATCAGGATTACATTATATCATAAATTATAGGATAATTGTTAAGAGAATATCTTTATTCTTTCCAGAAATCCATATTTCTTCATTTATTTTTGTCTTGTTCAGATGCAGATTTCTAGTTTTCGATGTACAAGTAATTTACATCTTTTTGTGGATAGTGACTCCACAATACTATGTTTTATGCTTGGATATGGGTTTTTTATTTCAATTTCAATTGCTTGATGTTACTAAAACATACTGATTTTGTATATTGATCTTCTAACCTGTAATCCTTCTAATCACAATTCCGTTGAATTTTATTAGGCAATCATTTCAAATGTAAATAAGAAGTATTTTACTATTTCTTATCCAAACTTTTTTTACCTTACCTTACCATTTAGAACTTTCAGTGCAGTTTTGAACAAAACTCATAAGCAGTCATTTTTTCCTTGTTATTGATCTTATAGGGAAAGTATTTAACTTTTCATTAGTTAGAATAATTTTGATACTAGACATAGGTTTTTCATAGACTCTTAATTTGCTGAAATTTATTTTTAGACATAGATGTTGCATCTCATCAATTTTTTATATCTATTGTGACGATTACATGTTCTTAGTTTAAATTAAATGCATTGATTTTCAACTGGTAACCCAATCTGTACTTCTCATATAAATCCCACTTGGTTGTGATGTTTATACTTTTTATATATTATTAGATTACATTTCCTACCAAGTGTTATGAATTTTTGCATCTATGTTTATGAGGTATATTGATATGTAATTCATTTATTTGTTTGTATTTCCTAGTATTTGGTTTGGTTTTGGAGTAACGCTGGTTTAATAGTGTGGTAGGAAAACGTTCTCATTTCTTCACTATTTAGAAAAGTTCATGTTAAACAAGTATTTCTTTCTTAAATTATCCACTTAAACTTTCTAAGGTAGAATTTTTCTATGTGAAAAAAAATCATTACATAACAATTTCTTCCTATGTAGAGGGCTTCTCAGGATATATATGTTTTCCTAAGTAGACATTCATAGTTTGTGATTGAAAGAAATTGATTTCTGTTATGTAATTAGTCAGATTTGAGACTAATTTACCTTATAATACTTTTGTACCTGTAAAATCTGTATTGATATCTTTTCGTTTGGTTATGCTACTAGTAATTTATAGTCTCTCTCTTTTTTTTCCTGATTGCCTTATAAGAAGTCTATAAATTGTAGTAATCTATTCAAACAACCAAGTTTCGGTCATTGATATTTCTCTGTTGTTAATTTTCCAATTTGTATTGCTATTTGACTCATGGTTTATCTAGTAGAGTCAGCCCTCAGTGTCCCCAGGCTCTATATTTGTAGAGTCAACCAATACTGGATTGAAAATATTTGAAAAATGTATCTGTATTGAGCAGATACATCACTATTCTCTAAGAGTACAGGATAATTATCTAGCAATTACATTGTATTAGGTATTGTAAGTAATCTAGTGGTGACTTAAAGTATATAAAGGATGTTTGCAAGTTATGGCAGCACTGTAATAGCAATGATATATACTAAATGGCAAATAATATGCTGTTCTATATAAGAGACTTGTACCTCTACAAATTCTGGTTTGTACAAAGATTCTGGAGTTAACCCTCACCCATCCCAGCAGAGAAGAAAAACAATGTACCCTTAATTATTTCCAATTATTTTTAGATATTCCAAAGGTTTTTCTACTATTAACTTCTCTTTCTGTTGTGCTACAATTATATTGTAACCAAGAAATACACTTTTTGTGCTTTGTATCCTTACAAGTTTGTATTTTATTGCCAAGGAAACAAAGGATCTTGATAAATAGTTTGAATGCCCTTGGTGAAAAATATTTTCTGCTGTTTGAGAGTAAGACATATTATTGAAGTCAATATAGATGGTTGATATTCAAATATTCTGTCTTCACTGATTTTCCACCTACTTGTTCTTTTAATTATTAAGAAAGGAGTATTAAAATCTTTACCTATGTAATGATGTTTGTCTATTTGTCTTGAAGTTCCATGTACTTGCATCACATATACTGATACTGTGTTGTTAACTGCATAAATATTTATGCCTTAAATCCTTTTTATGATTTTGCCCATCTCTCATTTACCGTCCTTTATTACAAATATTATTTGCCATGAATCCATTTTGTCTGGTTTGTTATGGACACCCCAAATTTCTTCTGATTGGTTTTAGAATGTCAACTTTGTCCTCAACTTTGTCCTCAACTTTATTGAAAGTGTATTTACTATGAGTTCAAGCAAGGTCTTGCATGTGTATCTAATCTGATACTCTGTTGTTTAATTGGGGCATTTAGACCATTTACCTTTAATGTAATTATTGACATAAAGTAGTACTTTAATTCCACCCAATACCTTACCCCAGTACTTCTAATGTGCCTTGCTCTTATCATCATTTGATATAACTATTCTAGTCCAGCCCCTAAGAAGCCTTACTATTCCTTGAATACAGGTAGCTCCATACTTCGTTTAGCATCTACTGTTTCCTCTATTTAAAAGAATCTTCTTGTAAATATATCCTTCAAGTATCATTTTCCAAGTGATCTTCACTCACTGCTATATTTGCCCCTGAATCCCTGGTTTTATTTATGTTCTTTATTTATTTTTTCTCAGGGAGATTTATAGCATTTCATTATATATTTTTGTCCTAAAATGGAAGCTTCATGTGGAAGAGATTTTTATTTGTTCCTTTTTGCTGTTTTGTCTCTGGCATCTAGAAACATACTTAGCATGAGGCAAGTATTTAGTTACTATAACTAAATAATTTTAAAAAAAATATTTGTTTTTCTGGGCTAAATAATTTTCAATTTCATAACTGAGAACAGAGGATATTTAAACTGATATAAACATTTTCCATATTATGTAGAACTTCAGAACAACTAAATTGTACTTTTCCCTCTAGATCTCCATTTTCTGGAGGCAGACCCTTTCTTTCCTAAAGGTCAGGAAATAACTGTTATATAAAAGCACCTAAAGTCAATGTCATAAATTCTATATAGACTCAAACTGAGAATTCTCCATGCCTTACCTGTCAAAATACTTTAATTTGATCTTGTAAACAATCCTATCAACTTCACTTTCCTGTTTCCCGATCACAGTAGAGTATAAAACTTGCAGTGTACTCAGGATAAATGTTTTCATAAATTTCATACGTAAGGTCTCTAGAGGGGATAGGAACTAACCTTAATTTAGTTTTTGTCTTATCCATTTATTGCTTAAGATACCTCTATTAAGTGTATTGTTGTGTTCATTTTACAGATGGAGATACTGAGTCCAAGCATAAGTGACCCCAAATGAAGAGCAGAGATGCAAACTCAGCTCTCTTGTCCTCCTTACCCACGGCTGCACCTACACTCTGCCGTTTCATGAGTAGTGGCAAGAGTGGCAACCGACAGTCCACCGGTAAGGGAAGAACATAATTTAGATACAGGTATTCAGAAAGACTAATAAGACCACAGACCACCCTGCACATTACAATTGATGTGGAAAGTGTCATCTCTGCATAGCACAGCATAGTCATTAATGTTCACAATGATAAAACCAAGTCATCAAAAAAAGATTAATTACATTCCATCCACTCTGTTTAAGAAGGCAGAGAAGTGTGAAATCCATTTTAGAAAGATTTCCATCAAAAATGATTAAAATTTTCAGCTATCCAGAATGATTCATTCCCTTGGGTTTCTACATAGCCAAATATGTAAATGAAAAAAAAACACAAATATTTCCCATTTCTCACAAAACAAAACAAACAAGCCACCAGGAAAAGAAAATGCAGAAAAGAATCCACTGAATGGAAGACTAAATATTCCTACAAGTGCTTACCAGATGTAAACCTAAGCTATTAGGCAGCCAGTGTTTAAATAGCTTATTATCTGTCCTTATTAATAAGGAGTCCACATGAATGGTTGGTGCCCTTGCCAAGAAGGTCTAAATTCTTTTGAATATTTCTTCTACTGCACACTCAGGAGGGCTTAATGTATTTCCTATAGTTCTGAACACATGTTTGGAATGAGTGGGTCTCCTCCACCCACAGGCCCTTGAAAACCCAACTTTGCCTCAAGTATAAAAGAGGTTATTTTAATACTCAATGCTACTTTAGTTGAATTTCAGTTATTTTAAAAAGAAACAAATGTACTCCATCTCAGTCTAGTGCCTTGTGTGCGTTAAGTATTAAATAAATATTGTTTAAAAGAATTGTGTGGTAACCAGCAGAAAAATGATCAAATGAATTGTGTAAAGTTATAGTGCCCTTATGTGATGTAATGATGCATTCTTATTTCAAATGATGAACTGGTAGATGCTGACACGGATATTTATTCACTCCTGTATCGTCATTTCCTGGAAGACATTTAAGCTTCTAATAAGCATTCAATAAATACGGATTAAAAGAACAAATGAATAAATGAAAATTAACAAGTAAAATTAATGAACAAGTGGATACAACTGATACAATGATATGATTAATGATAGAGTTCTATCGAGGGAATGGTTATATA
The DNA here is from genome assembly GCA_004027295.1 of Dolichotis patagonum. Lineage (NCBI taxonomy): Eukaryota > Metazoa > Chordata > Mammalia > Rodentia > Caviidae > Dolichotis > Dolichotis patagonum. Next base: position 11,231 of record PVJX010010209.1, read on the forward strand.
ACTGAATCCAGAAATACCAGAATGCCACTGACAGTTATCCTGGTGAATCTCTCACTTTTTACTGTCTAGTCTGCAGTTTAAATATTCACGACAAACATACATTATTTTCATAATTAAAATGACTTATGCTCTATCACAAAAAGGTATATTTCATCAAATAGTCAGGAAGTTGAGTGTTCATTTTTACTTCTATGAAGCAAAAAATGAGATGATACCAGCTGCCCAAAATGTAGAGCACTGAGCAGAATCAAAATTGAGAGATGGAAATGATCGCTCAATGTTAAGAAGGCTTAACTGGGTGGGAAACAAAGAGATGTGAAAAGTTAACCAAAAAAGGAAGAAAACCATCAGACATACTCCCTGGTAGAGTCTGGATAGGGATTAACTGCTCAACTGGTATGAGGTTCCATTTTGGGGTTATTAAAAGGTTTGTGACTCAATGAAGATAATGGTTTAACAACATTAGGAATATCACTGAATGATTCACTATAAAGTGATAAATTTTGTTGTATTCATCTTACCTCACTGAAACAAAACAAAACAAAAACAAAGCAATGTGAATTCACCAGATGAAAACAGAAAAGATGCACACAGGCTCTGAGAATCAACCAGGCCAAGGTAAACATCTTCCCAACTGGGGTTAAATCACAAAATAAAAAAGGAGCCTGTATTCAATTATAAAAATAAAGCCTACTATAGTTGTGCTGATGGCAGGAACCTTCCAGCTGATAGTACTTCTTAAAGCAAGGCGACAAAGGAAACATCATGAAACACTGAGGCCAGCAAACTGATGCCTTTCTCAGCCCGTTAGTTCACAGGCCATTGTGCCGGGAGTGGGTTTCTCACCCACGTGGGTCAGAGGCTCTTCATCTTTGCCTCCTCAACCTCAGCACAGGCCCAGGAGTGTAGACAGTGGGTACTGAATGGATGACAGTTTAACAAGAAGAGTAATTGTAGAATGACATGGAGCTGTGATTAGGCTTGATATTAACCTGGTGGGGGTTAAATCCAGGTGCTCATATAGTCATATTACCATCACCAAATCAAAGCAGGCAACAGTCAAAGAACAGCTCATTCCTTTCCATCATGGCCTTCTAACCGAACCCCACTCACCCCCAAAATCAATTAGGAAGCTCGTGAGAAAGAAGTATCACTGGACGCTACCTGCGAATACTCGCTACCCGCGATACTCTGGTTCAGTGAAAGTATCTATGTTTCACAAAAGGTTCTCAGGTGGTTTAATGCTGGTGTTCTCTGGGCCTCACATGTAGAATTCCCCATCTAGCCTCCATCTCTGTGATACGAACTGTCTTCTCTGAGTTCTGGCAGAAATGGAAGCTCAGGGCTGTGGATGGTCAATGTCTTTTCAAATAAGGACATGGAGTATAAAACAAGCAGACAGCGAGGTCTTTTCAACTGTTATCACTCAATGTAAGAAGAACTTTATAACAATCTAAACTACCCAGCAAATGGAAATACCTCCCAGTGTTAGGAGTTTGGAAGCATGGTTGAAGAGAATACTTCTCAGGGAGTTATAATAAATTCTCTTGCACTAAGCGGGATTTCAAGCCGTTGGTTCCTAGGGTTCCTTCTCACTCAAATTTTCTGATTCTCTGATGAAAATATGTTGAGCAGTCAAAAGAAGCAGCTGGTGCACATATATGTAACCACTATAAAAATGTACATTTATATAAAATGTGAGACATTATTCGTATTACTCATGATTTGGGGATAATGTCTAGCATCATCTTTTGAATATTTCTAAATTACATTTTTATTGTGAAAATATTTAGTAAGAACATACTGTGTACAAATACAGAAATTAAGGAAATGAATTTTTTGTATAATAGGCATGATGTTTTTAATACTTTTTTTAGTTTTAATAATTTTATTTTTTTCTGATTTTAAAACAGAGTTTCATAAAATTTCTTGGGGGGGGTACTGGGGATTGAACTCACAACCTTGCACTTTCCAGGCAGCTGCTTATACCACTGAACTAAATCCCTGGCCCATAGTGAAAAATTTCATAAAATTCAGAAAAATTTTAAAAGAAAATAATGTAAAAGCATATATCATTTTATCAGTGAAAGGAAACTTCTAGTAGCAATTTTGGGCCATTTGCCCTCACATCCAAATACACACATACACAAATAAAAAATTTCATGGTGGGCGTTTTACTGTTACTTCACATATTCTTTGAAAACATGTTCTTAATCAGCATGATACCAGTCCATTGAATAGGTAAATTATCTCTAGAATAAAATCACATGAGCTAAAATTCAACCGGTAAAGAACTGAATTCAAGAACTCATCTCAAAGTGAAACATGCAAAAGGAGATACATTTAAAATTTAATTTCTTATGATCATACATTTATATTATTTCCATTTTTTCCATCTTACATTGGAAAAATATACACAATGATATACACAATGAAAATTGTTGTATCCAAAGCATTTACTATGTCTTATTATTAATTAGAATTACTAATTCATTCTACTATGTTTGATTTACTACTATACCTTTAGATGAATTCTTAGGTATGGAAACCTTTTCAAAGCCTATGAATATCTGTAAATAGATCACATATATTTCCAAGTCACTTTACAGAAAGACCACACCAATTATGTTTCCATCAACTATAATGAGATCTTTTTCACTATATGGTAGAGATCGTGTTAACAATAAAAATAAAACAGAAAACTTTTGTATCAAATTTAATGAAATCTTACTTTTATTTGTTCTCTTTTGATTACTTATGAGTGAAATTGGATATATTTGGAGATCCATTCTACTTGTCTATCTTTCTTTTAATATGCCAGGTTTACTTGCACTTAAGGTACAACTATTAGGAAGTTTAAACTACAAAATTCTTCACTTTTATAAAGAAAAAATAGTGAAAGTGTAGATCTCTTCTCCAGGCCACCTTCTCTCTCCCTTAACATTAACTCTAAAAAAGTGAGTACAATTCCAAGATATTTTGTCTTTATTATTAAAATTAGAGACACTTGTGGCATTATGCACTTTTTGAAGACCCACGAAATGGTAACTATTTTCTTAAGGGAAATAATATGACAATAAATATGAATGAGTTTTTGAAATGCATGGAAAGATACTGTGCAATAATGAACACACATTTTTCACTGCCATTACCAAAATTTTGTTTTCAATAAATCAAAATGGTTCAGTTAGAAGTTAGAAGCCAGAAGCAAGTAATTCTGGGTAATGATATATATATATATATATATATATATATATATATATATATATATCAGTTGTTTTATTTATGTTTTATTTATGTTTTGTTGTTGTTTATTTTCAGTTTTTTTGAGATGTGGTCCTGTAGTTTGGGCTGTCCTTGAACTCACTATGCAGCCCATGCGAGCCTCAAACTCATAGTAATCCTCCTCCTTCAGCTTTCTAAGTGCTGGGATTATAGGCACACACTCCCACACCTGTCTATTTCTATATTTAAGCCCTAAAATTTGACAAGGTTCCCTCAATTTGCACAACAATCAGAATATCCTATACATATTCCTTGTAAACCTGTGTCTTTAATACATATTTGTTGCCACCAAAAGACTTTACTACTCATCTTTGAAATGATATCTCCTATCAAAGTAACTGCCAACAGGTGCAATCCAGTTTATGAATACAAACCCATTCTAAGAGGACTGTGTGGTCACCAGTTTCTGAATTCTGATCCAATATTCTTTCCAAAATTAAGCTTTTTCCAATACAATAAAACATTTGTTAAAACAAGTAACATAAGTACTAGAGTAAATTTTAACATCGCTATCACCTACATTTAGAGAGAGAAGAACAGTTTTCAAGCACAGCTTTGTAGATACTGAAACTTTGTCCATAAACTGTACCTACATCTACTTTATTTAAAACTACTTTGTTTTAAGAAATAAACAACTTCTGTTTATTTCCAGTGCTTCAGGTGCTGAAAATTCTTTGTATTACACTCAGTTTCCTAAAAGCCTCACTATAGTCTTAACTCAGATTGAATCTTATGATACGAGATCCTGCCTTGCTTTATTCTGATAAAGCAGACTGCCTGGTCTCTTTGTACTGTTTTGTGCAAAGGAAAAATCACTTTCTCTTCGATTATTTGGTTTCTGTACTTTTCACTGCAAGATTAGAAATGACAAATAGCATGGGAACTTAAAAATGCTTTCAACAAAATCATATCTTCCAATATTTTCGTTCCTCCCCGTTAGTTTGTATATCAAAATATATGGACTATGATTCAAAGGTGGGAACACAATGTTGCTACTCATTTTCCATAATTAGAACAGTCTTTCCAGCCCTCTATTCCACTGGGTACTGGGTGACACAAAATTGAACTTGATAAAGAATCTCAAGCTTGTGCATTTAAAACAAAATATCCTGGGTAAATATTCAATTAATCTACAAACTGTCTTCTTCTGAGTGATATTGCTCTCTTTTTTCTATTTCTCAAGAAACAGATGGGGGTCATGGAAAACTTTTTCTTCTTTGCAAAGTGAAAGAAGGTTTCCATGCTGTCCCTCACTTGCCTCTGATCTGGTGTTCTACAGCTACTAACATCTGGCGCTGGTGCTCGTGAATTACTGGTGCTGTTTATTTTTGTGGGGATGCAGGGATGAGTGCAGCATCAATACTGAAGTATCTGTCTGGTGAATTGCCAGGGACTGCCCTGCTCAGCTTTCATTGGTCTGTTTCAGTTCTTATTGTTGCTACAGAACCTCTGTCCAACAGCCTTTCATCTGCTCCTAGCCTCCCCGTAAGAAAGACCATTGCATCTCAATTCCTACCACCTTCTTGAGCCTTCTAGATTCATCAGGAAGCCTATAGATGTCTTCTCCATGGCCACCTTTTCTCTCCCTTAACATGCCATGCTATGCTTTTTCCTCTCCGGAGGTCATCCCACGGGGGAACGAGATGCATTTGAAGTCTCTTCTCAGTCACTCACTGATTAAATACAGGTCAGTAATTTCTAAACAGTGTTCTAAGTGGCATGATGCAGCCACCATCACATGGACTTGCATTTTTTTCAGAAGACTGCAATTTTCCTAAACTATAGCCTAAAAGTTCAAGTACTGAGATTTTTTCAAACTCATCTGTTTAAAACCCTACTCGTCTTCACTCTAACCTCTTAGGTTTCCTAAGAAGAATAATACCAGGGCACTCAATTTGAATTACTTCTTCCCTTCCTTTGAATTCTCTAAGAAACATTGTCAGAATACCCCTTTCTTTAGGCTTAGGTTGTGATTTCCCCACCTCCAGTTCTTTTTATTCTACGCGAAAGCATATTTTCATTCCTCTAAGGCAGTGGTGGCAAACCTATGGCATGCATGCCAGAAGCCGTTGTTTATTATCATTGAGAGCCCTAAAAAGTTCACCATCACTGCTCTCAGGCTTTAATTTGCATATGTAAATGGCCCTTAGAATTTAGAAACACTCTTCCAGTTACCACAAATCTTAATCACAACATTTTTGTCTCACTACACAATTATAATAAAAAATAAAATCCTTTCCTGAGTGATGACTTTTTTCTCTTTATATTCCTGCCTTAATAATCTAAATTCTGCTTGAGATAATAGAGGCCTCCGGCTGAATAAGGGGAGGGTCTAGTCAATTAATTTATTTAAAAAGTTTTATGCTTGTTATAGTTGAAACTGATGTTACTGATAAATGACTGTTATGCTCCATTTGAATCCAAATTCATTTCTTAGATAACCTTTCCTTTCCCCCACAACTTTTTAAAACAAAGTGCTTTTAGATACATACTATAGCTTGTCAACAGCTTCTGTATTATATTACCCTCAAGAGTTCAATACAAATCTATACAAAGCCAAACTTTCGATGCCAGTGACTTCTCTGAACGTTGTGCAAGACAACCAAACACTTCTAAGAAATATTCGCTTGATAAACGAGCCGTATCTTGAGATACAAGTAGTACATCATGCCCAGTGTCACAAGATCACAGTTGGTTCTCTCTCTCTCTTTCTTCTTCTTTTTCTTCTTCTTCTTCTTCTTCTTCTTCTTCTTCTTCTTCTTCTTCTTCTTCTTCTTCTTCTTCTTTTCTTCTTCTTCTTCTTCTCTCTTTCTCACTCTCTCTGTGTGTCTGTCTTTCTATCTCTCTCTCTCTCTCCCTGTCTCTCTCTCTCTCTTTCTCTCAATCTCAATCTCTCTCATTGATTTGGTATGCTAGTGCTTTGGATTACAAGCAGAACAAATTATTCTTATAAATCAAGAATATTTGTATTTTTTAAAATTCCAATCCAATTCAGAAAAGCACCAAAGTACTTTTTAAACCAGTCTGCAATGTTGTGCCCAATAAGTTCTTTATAGATATCTATTGTTCTGTATTATCTGCTGTACAGAGAAAAAACTTAGGTTATCTTAGCAGCTTGGTAAGAAGGTAGTTCAGGAGGACAGGGATAAGGAAGGAAGGAAGGAAGATAACTTGGGCTGGAACTTACCATGGGAGTTGATCTGGAAATGTAAAAACAGATTAATTATTTTTTTCCAGGCAAGAAGAAAAATCACGGAGAGTGACTTAGGAAGTAAGAACTGTGGGTTCAGAGGCCAATTTGGAGATATTAAACTTGAAACTGGCTGAACAACACAAGTTATTCTGCAAAAATGTATTTTTTCAGGTATTTTCCCTTGCCATTGCTTCTTGTCCCTCCTTACATATTTTCATAAGGCACATGCTTTATCAAATTCTTCCTCTTCATGTGATCGCTGTTGGCTGACTCCATGCTTCTTGCTTGCCTGCTCACAGCTGTCTGTGAATGCCTTTCTTCTCCCAAGTGATCTGACTAAGAAAGACCCCTAGCAAACAACACACAGCCCGAGGGTAAGTTCTGATGGGGTTACAGAATTGGACGTGGGCACAAGTCTATTCTTGCCACTTGGGAGGTTCATAAGAGTTTGCTTTTTCTTCTAATCGTGTAACTAAATTGCCAGTGAAATAATAATAATTCAAAAATGATGCCCTTTCATAAGTTTCCCATTCCTTTCACTGCCAAATGTATTGGGGAAATGAGGGCATATGCACTGCTAAAACTCTCCCAACCCATAACTCTGCTAAAACTGCTTCCACCGAGGAGGTCACAATGGGTTAGAGTCCTATCAAATGCCTTTTTTTTCAGCTTCATTATCCTTGATCTCCCTACCACCTCTGACACTTTAGTCAGATTCCCCAAGTGTAGTGGGGTTTTTTTTCTTGGTTTCTAGAATATATCACTCTTTATTTTGCTCCTGATATCTCCAGATAATTTACTTCCTGTTTCCTCTTGCTCCCTAGTGCTATTGTTTGGATGTTGCTTGTTTCCCAGAAGTTCCTGCCCCCACAGGGTGATGTGGGAAGGTAGGAGAACCTTTAAGAAGTGGTGTCTAGAAGGAAATGGTTAGGTCAGGAAGGTCATTGCCTTGGGAAGGGATTAGTGTTGGTCTTGCACAATGAACAAATTGTCATGTGATTAAAATGTTTCAAAATAGCACTCCTGGTTCCTGAATCTCTCTTATTCCTCTCTCGCTGTGATCTCTCCCTCTTGAGCATGCTCTAGCCATGAGGCATTATTGTGACACAGCCAAAGACCTCACCACATGCCGATACCATGCTCTTGAATCTTAAACTGCAACTACAAGAACATTTATTTAGCTATAAAGTACCACGCCTCTTGTATTTTGTTAGCAACAGAAAATGAAATAATATACCAAATTCAGGTATTTTCTAAGAGTCTATCATTATGTCTAATCTTTTTTTTCCTCACTGCGTGCTTTTCCTAGAAACTTTGAATACATATCCTATGTATCCAATTGACTTCTCCACCAGACTACAATCCATAATTTCCAAAAATTTGCTGAATATTATCATTTAGACATTTCCACCAATCACTTCAGTGTCCCCAAAGTTGAAGTTCCCAAGATGGTACTCTGCTCAAATTTCTTCTTTCACTTCTCAGTGTCTGTCATTGGCATTTGGAGCTAATTTGTATCAGCTTATGAGGACTTACTGTGTGCATCTTTATTTCCAACCCCAGAGTTAGCCAGGGTGGGAACATTTATACCACAGAGAAGCAAATGCTACAAATCATGGCATTGGTTTTTGTTTTGTTTTATTTTTCTTCTCTACTCTCTCCTTCCTTTGCCCTCTAGCTTTCTTTCTCCATTCTTTCTGGAAGCCAAACATCTTCCAAGACCCCGGTGATTACTGCCATACCTGGTTCCTGAGTTTTAAACCTGTGAGCAAATTTAGATTGCCCCTTTTTTTCCTTACCACCTAAATTCATTCAACTGCCAAGTTTTCTAATTTGTAGATACTCTGGAATGTACTACTTCATTGTTCCTGGCCTAAGTTTTGCCAGACCTTTCCCTTATCTCTAATCAACTGAGCAAGTGTTGCTAAATTAATTTTCCAAAGCACCAGCTCTGACCATAGTCAAAAGATTTCAAGGATCCTTCTTGCTTTTAAAAAGTTAGGAGTCATTAATTTGCAATTAAGATCAGCTGTACTATGGCCCCAGTCTCACTCCAGCCGGTCACTTGGTGTCCTTGTTACAGACCTCAGGATGCTGAGCTCTCGCCTATGCCTGGATCATAAAAATTACTTAGGAAAATCTGGAGGGTTAAATTTGTCTGACTGACTCTCTGAGCCTTTTTTGACTATGTATTTAGTCAGTTTTTCCTCCTAAAAGCACTCTTTGCCATCTTCACACACCAAATGTTACCTTTGTGTCATAGTTCAGTCCACTGCCAACTCCTCTAGTCAAAGTGATCTTTTTTCATCTTCTAAGGACTCATCCATAGTATATTGCTTTTATAGCCACATTTACATTCTCTGCCTTTTATAAAGATTTCCAGTGAGTATGTTGAATTCTGTTTTTTAAAAATAGGCTGGACTGTGATGAGTTTCTTGTCAGCTCCCAGGAGCACACAATCAAACTGTTAAACAAGTTGATTTGAATGAGAACACTTGGACATTATAGCATACTGTCTTTCAAAACTGTCTATACTTTTACATTGATATAATGCATTATCATTCAGGAAGAAATCAGAAATTTACCTTTTTTGTAATAGTATTCATTTAGAAATTGAGGATGCTACTTAGAGGAGGTTTATATCAGGAATTTCAGATTTTCTATTGCTTCAATATTGTTTTCCACTGTGCGCATTCTTGCTCTTTACATTATAGTCACAGTTTACATGAATGGATGACTATTGGCCTAATATCCATATTGCCTGGATATTAAAGTAAGTGTGTTAAGGGTTACTACATCAGTACATAGGTTTCATGAGGATGGAAACCAAGTCGGCTTTCTTCTCAAAAATAATCGAATTACAGAGGTTAGCTTAACATTATTCTGCTAAATTAATGGACCACACGACCTGTGTTTTTGTCAACACCACTGGAAGAAGAATGAATACCAGTTCTACTAGTATTTTGCAAAAGTTTATTTTCCAAAGTTTTCAATTTCTAAGCTACAAGATCACTGTGTTGTAGATTAAGGACTTTTCCCAAGGGTTTTATGGGTTTATTTATTTACAAAGTTTGACTATAGCTTGGCAGATAGCATCAGTAACTGCGCACAGAGAAAGAGTAATTGGGCACTGTTTTAAAATTTACTGATGACCTCTAACAGCAGCAACACTTTAACACGGGCAGCTTGAGTAACATCCGTGTTTTCCCCTTTTTATCTTTACATGATGGCCTATATTCTTAAGTGCACGAGGTTATAGTTAATAATCATGGAATATTTTTATCTTGTTCCAAATATATTTACCATGCTCTAATTCTAAATTATTTATGTTTGCTTGTTTTTGTTTGTTTCTTTCCTAACAAGAGACCAAGAGGTTTACCTTTTGTTTTCCACTGTGATCTGGAAATGGCTCTAATAGCAAAAGCTAAAGATCCTTTCAAAATGTGTGTACACAGACCGGTTGACAACACAAATTGTTAAACCGTATGAATAGATATTGCAGTCTAAATAATATCACCATAGGCCACGATCCAAAATAAGAAAAAGACATTTCTGGATGCTGTGAAAGTAATAGATAACATGCCAGGGCTTAAGCAGAATTGGCAAAAAAGCTATTAAAATCTTTCTATATATACTAGCACATATTATTTTGCTTCCCCATGTCTTTCTCTCAAAACAGCATACTTTTTTTCATCAAATATTAGTATTTTGTCTTCAGTTAATTGCTTTAATTTTGTTAGCCCACATTCTTCATAGCAATATTTATGATGAAATCCCTGGTCTACTAAATAATCCTCTATCATGCTAGGTTTTAATGTGCTCCATGCCTCTTGTGTAGCTAACAATTATTGGATTTGGGTTTATGGAAGCCTCCTGTAAAGTATAGCTTCCAGAAACATTTTTTTTTTCAGTATTTAGTGTTAAAATGAAATAGGAAGGTCTATTAACACATCTGACAACGCATTGCAAGATATCACAATTCTGAAAGATGAATATGAAAAGAGCATTATCTTAGCCTCATTCCTCCCATTTCTTTTTAAATGTAATATTTTCTCAGATTAGTGCAGTTGGTAGACGGTTGTTTAAACCAGTCAATGCAAATTAGCCTTGTAATTTCCTTTGTAATAAAAGTCTGTTCCTGCTCACCTCATCTGTGGTTGAGTGTTATCCAGACTGTTGTTCTGTGTTCTTATTAAGGACAAAAGAGTCAGAGGAGCAGTAAATACAATCTACTATCATCTCCTTCAGTTACAGTTTTTAAATGATTCCTCATTTTTTACAACAATTCAACACTGGCTATCCTCTTGGAAAATGCTAAATCTTGCATTATTTTAATAAATTTCTTGGACCCTAGTACACCATTAAAACTTCCCACATGCATTGTGGTAGGTGAGAAATTTTTCAAAAATAGTTTAGAAATTTATCTCGATGGCTGATGATCATACCAGCTAATATTCATACCAATATAACATATAAATTTACAAATGATCTGAATTGTATTTTCATTATGGCAAAAGCGGTTTGTAAATTAAACAAACCCTTAGGACTCCTAAATGACGATAATAGTAATGCCTTATGGTAACAGATTTCATCAATGAAGGCCGCCGTCCACTAGATTCTTCACATAATTTAACACTGGTGTTCATAACGAACTTGCATACAGGTTGCTTTCCTTTTTGCAGGTGAGGAACTCAAAGCTCAGGAAAGTCATATAACTTGCTCAGTGCTTCACAGTGGAAATTAGAGTTGGAATATGGAACCACGTCTCTCTGATTTCCGTGCCATCCTCTATGAATACCGTGCTCTTTACCCTAAGCTCCACATGGCTGGCATGAACAATCTTGAAAGTGTAAACTTCTGAAGAGGGCCTATATCCCCTAATTTCCTTAATTAATACGTAACATTTTTCTACAAAGTAGTAAAATTTGCAAATAAGACCTTAAACACTGGACTTTATGAATTTTATCTTAATTTCTCAATTGTATTCAAGATAATTTTCCCTTAGTATGTACAGGGGATTAGTTCTAGGACCTTTCAGCCCTGTAGACACCAAAATCTTCAGAATCTATTTTCATATATGAAATGGTATAGTATTTGCATATAATTTACATCGTTTTGTATATCCTAAACCACCTCTAAGTTACTTATAATACCTAATATAATGTAAATGCTATGTAAACAGCTGTTATACTGTATCATTATAATGACAAGAAAAAGAGCTGTACTTGTTCAATAAACATGTAATTTTTAAAAATATCTGTAATCCAAGATTGGTTGACTCCACTGAAACAGAATGTGCAGGGAGAGAGGGCTGAGTGTATACCTTAATCTCTGCCCTGCCCCTCACCTCCCACAGTCAACACAATGGACCTGCTCAGTCCACCAGTTGTGTACTCTGCTACCTGCTGGAGAGAGAGACAAATGCTTGTTGGGTTTCTCTAGCCCAGCAGGTCACTTGTCTCATCCTTTCCTTGTATACAGCCTTTCTCACAATGTCTAGCATTAAGTGAACTGATATTTTGTAATGAATTGTTCCTCTACATGGACAAGCTTTCTTCTGTGTCTGTATGTGGGCCTGGAGGAAAAGGACCAGAATCCATCCATATAGTGATGCAAGGGTCATTCAGTTAAGGAACTTCTGGGACAGAAAGAAGCATGCAGAGTAGTCATCCCCCACCCCAAAGTGAGTGAGAATGAAAAGCAAAATGTCTTGTCAAGAGTATGTCCTGTATGGGATTGCTCATGCAATAATAAAAAATTGCATCAATAATAATAGTTATCATGCATTATCCTAGATGATAGAATGTCCCATTATTTTAGAGACTGTGTAAGTTCCTGTGTATATTTAAATATTATCTCATTTAGTCATAGAGGATATGGTTAGTATTATTCCTGTCTTAGAAAGAAAGATCATGAAATTCAGAGACGATACCTCTGAGAAATACAAGCCATAATCTGATGACAGGTTGTCTCCCTTTCAGTTCTGCCTTTTTCCACAACACTGAATTTGGAATTTAGCCAGGAATATAAAAGGCTCCTGCATTTTATAATATGCTACTGTTTTTTTCATAAACTGTGTAATTTTAGATTTATAGCCCTACAAGGAGTTTTAATAAACTATTTATATACTTAAAGTATACTCTATACCAAACAAAAGTACATTGTTATTTCCATGGAATTATTAAGTGTACATCCAGAATTTAGAAGCCAAATAAAGTAAGCACTGGCCACATTATTTTTGTTTGGTCTGTCTGTGGAGCGGTTAGTGTGCAAGTCTACAAGACGGTACTTACAATTTTAACAAGACATAATTCTTCAACTTGTGCTTATTTTCCATAGAATTCATGTTTAAGAAGCAAATTTCCAGAATATATCATTTATATTAAAAATTAGACTATTCCTTATATGATGAAAAACAAGTTGGAAAATCTTTGAAGTGTTGTAGGCAGCAGCAATTTCCAGGATGTCCATTGGAAATGCATGTAACCTTCTGTCACTAATATCCAAATAGAAGACGGATGCAGAGAGAAAGAGTAAAATAGTAAGCAAATAGTCTCTCTTTTACCTAAATTCACCCTGGAAGATGTCTCCTGTCTGGTTCTACTTCTTATTACAGCCCCTAATTTAGTGTGTGTTTATTGAACTATTTCTCTGTTTCAGAAAGCAAGTTGCAAGTAAAATGACTAATTTCTAAAAAGAAAGCAAGTATATTTCAGAGACTCTGCCAGTGTGTAATGTCTCCTAACACTCGCCAAAAATAGCAGCAGACTAATTTTGAAATAACTGTTTTCTCTGCAGAACTCGCAATACTGTTCTTGCTTGCCCTCCTTTCTTGAATCCCCCACCTCCAATCGCCCACCCCAGAAAAAATTAAAAAATTAAAAAAAAAAAAACAGAAACAGATTACAGTAAATTTTGGCAAAGAATTCTTATTTGCATCATTTTCTTAGAAGTCACGTGCTTTGGATTTCCTCTTGTTTATGATATATTAAAATGCCTTCCAGATGTTTTTAATTATAAAGAAAAGTTTTCAAGAAAGCACAGTAATCCATAATAAAATTTCCTCTTCTTTAAATGGCCAATAAATTAGTATGCTCAAGCTTATTGAACTACCCCATAATTCTGAGGGTGACCTGCTTCAAGAAGGTCAGGAATTGAGCTAGACAATTCGATTTGGGCAAGGGTACTGTTTTGCCAAGATCATTTTTAGTTCCTGTTTCCAGTTGAGGCTGCTTGCTGCCTTGAGCCTCCCCTGACACCAAAGCTCATTGGCTGGAATTGCTCAAGTGTCCCATGCAAATATAAACACCTCCATGGTGTTAGGAAGATGAAAGGAACAGCTGACTGATACTGTATATGCTAACATTTGGATGTGGGGTGGGAAGAACAGCTATTAGCAACTGGTATGCGGTGCTGAACCTGGACAGCACGAAGAGGTTTTCATTTCCTGATGCTGGATGCTTGCCCAGACTGACACAGTAGAATTTAGGGAGAAACACAGAAAGAAAGAGAACCAAAGAATGGTTTTCAGGGCATCCATATGGGGAAGAAGAAAAAACACATAGGAAGCCTGCGTTTCCAGAAATGAAAGGACTCGCCACTGGCGAACAGTTGTGAGTCCCCAAAATCCCTCCCTGACTCTCTCCATTTGTATTTGAAAGTAGCTATCTCTTCATCCTAGTATTGATTTAGACTAAGATAAGATTACAACTCATCTGAAAGAATCCTTAGATCATTCTGCCTGTTGTTTTAAACTTAGCAAGCACATACATGTACATTGGTGGGGTTTTGTTTTATTTCTGCGTTTTGTCCACTAATGTTACTAAAACAAAAAGAACTTTGTGAATCATGGACATAAGAGCTTTTAAATGTATCTGGTCATTATCTGCCACATGAGACAGACCAGGATCCTTAATGAAATGTACTTTTAAGTCTCATCATGTGAATTTAAACTCAAATGGAACATTTCACTGTTCTCACTTAATGAGGGGTTTCCTGGTAATTAACTCTCATCATTGTGCCCCACCTGGTCCCTTTAGTAACTTTAAGGCATCATATTTTCAAATATAATCAGACCATGGTGACAATTCTGGAGAAGTATTTTATCAAAAACAGAATCTGTAAAGATGTAGTGCTTGAAAACATTGTAAATAAAGAAAGTGGAAAGATAGGCACAAACTGGATAGTCAACTAGACGTATTGAGCAACCACTATATTCAGATTAAAGAGCACTGGTAGAAGAGAAAAGTTGGAAGAAGTTTCACTGGTCAAGAGTGGATGGCATGACAGAGGTAAGTTAGGTGGGTACTTTACTGCCAGCTCAAAGGCCAGGAGCCTACGATTTATAGGAAAGAAAATGATGATTCTGTGGGTGTCCTGAGGAGAGAAGGAAAAGATCACTAGTGTTCAAGGACAGCTCCCTTCCTACAGGACTTTGCATTTTACCACCACACATAAAATTAATACTGGATGGAGATAAAGTGCTGTTATTTGTTTCAGTGGTCAGAACATGACTGTTGGGACTAAGCAAACGACATCAGGACAAATGAACAAGTAAACTGTGCGGTTATCTCTTTGCAGTGATAGAAAGAAAGGAACTGGAGAAGAGGAAGTTCTGCTGCCATCTTTCTGGTGGTCATCAAGGCCACTGGGTAGAATCTGAAATGCAAATTTAGTAGACTCGTTGGAAAATGTCACATGAAGAGTTAGCAAATAAATCAAGAAAACTAGGGTGAGTTAGGAGACTTTCATCCTGAGTGAATTGGCAGAACTTTGGACCCTACCAAACAGGGTCCAACATTTCTAATTTGCTATGAGTTAGGCAGAATTGAGGCTCTGTTAAAGCAACAGAGACTATGAACAAGAACTCCCTCAGCAATTTTAGCCAAAAAATTCACCTGCTGAGGTAGCTTCAGTGAGAGGACATTCCTCCTAGATGCAGGAGGTTCACTGCAATCATGTAAGCTCTCTTCCATAGAGGGAAATCAAATGGCACAAGCAGAGAAAGAAGAGCCACTTGCTACCTCTGCTGACTTGCCAAAACAAAACCGAAATCTATGGAGAGTAAATGTCCCAGTCAAATCTCCAACAATCAAAAAATAGATGATTTCATGGCCTGCGACCTGATTCTGGCCCTAAAGACATTATTTGCTTTGCATTCCTGGCAAGGGCAAGATTGTTCAGAAATTATTTGATTGCAAGTTGAAACTGCCTCCTGCTTCTGCTATGACTTGCTCCTACCTAGGCTGTTATCCTGTAGTCCTCTCTGTGAGTATCCTTATCCTAACAGCTGTGTGGCTCACACTCCTACTTCCCTGAGTATCGGCTCAAATGCATCTTTATCAGATCAACTTTCATCACTTTCTGTTGCTTTACTATCTCCTGGACTGGTTAATAATCATTACCCAATAAACTATGTAATTTTTAGTATGTAGTATGTAAATTACTATGTAATTTTTTTTCTGCCACTTGAATGTAAATTGTATGAAAGTAATATTTTGCTTACTACTGGTTTTCCAAGGCTAGAACAGTGCCTAATTCATACATGATCAATAAATATTTGTTGAATGTATAAATATGTCCAAGGGAAACTCACAATGCATTTGGACCACTGACGAAGAGTGGAGTAATTCTAGTTGCAAGACTTATGAGAGTCTTAGGGGAAAAAATACATATCTACATATTATAAGCTACAAAACTTATAAGTGGGGAAGGAGAGAAAAAACACAGGTTTGGACAGAGATTCTTATATAACAGTGATTTCCAAAGGTTGAGTGATATGAAATTATATGATTCAAAAATAATTACTAGAACTAGTCAAGTCTGTGGAAGCTAAATCATCACGACAGATACACTGGAGAAATGGTTGTTTTCTTCAGCCAAAAGAAAAATAAAAAATGAAACACTGAGGAAATAGGAGTAAGAGAGATTAGAGCAATGTAGTTGTGTTTGAATATCATGGAGCTGTCCTTTAAAACAACGAATAGCATTCTTAATATTCTATTCTCAAAAGGCACAAAGTTTCAGGATGGTTCGCCAATTTGGTTTTGAATTTTTATTATTAGAGCTGTCATATAGTGAAGTAAATTCCATCAGTAGGTCAATCAGAGATAATCTGAGAGGGATGTTGAAAACTGGACCCCTGTCTTATATTAAACTTTATACCAGATGACTCATAATAAAGCATCTTCCAAACTAAGGTTGGAGAAGCAGCTCAGTGGTAAAGTACTTGCCTGGTATGCAGGAGGTCTTGAATTTAACTTCTACTACCACATGGGCAAAAAGTGTTTTCCAAACTAGACTTCACAGACACACACACACATAAACACACACATACACACACACACACACACACACACACACATCCATGCATGCAAGCATACACATACTTACTATGTTTCAATTACTGAAAATCATCCAGCCAGGTTCTAAAATAGAGGACATTCAGTTAACGTTGAATTCTAGATAAACAATACACTTTTTATCACATGTAGACCATGTATAATATTTGGAAAGCACTTACACCAACAATTTCTTTGTCATTTATCAGAAGTTTGAGTTCTACTGAAATTTTCTGAGATTCCAAGTTTAAATTTATCCTACATTCTCTCTGGCAACATTATGCTATAGGAAACAACCTAACAAATGAATAGCATGTGTGCTTTTTCAGAATTCAGAATTTACATGATTAATGTAATGATACAAAGCAGGAGATAGCATGCCAGAGTTCAGTCATGGCCACTTTAACCATGGCAGATTGGAGACACTTATCCCAGCCACAATACAAGGTACACTTTTTCCCCGTATTTTTAAGTCATTTTTGGCTCAATTATTTTACACTTTTTGAGAATTTTAAAGTGTGTTTATTTTAAGGCTGCTTTTTTTGTTCATAATCCTGTGTCTGGAATTTCACAGAAGTACTTTGTCCTAAATGATTCATAACATATCATACTGATTATTTGGCTTTATTAGTATCTTTTTACCAAAGCTAGCCTTCCAATTCAAAATTACTTATTTGGGTCACATTATTTTGGTGCTAAACCTTTAATACTGATAAATAACAAGTTCAATTCTCTTTTAGTGGACTACAATTTAGAAATTATAATTATATGGAAATCAAAATCACCACAAAGGTTTTATAGCAGTAAACAGAACCGTGGTTCACAGAATACTGACAGAAGAAATAGAATGTTTCTATTTAGCAAGTGAAGAAATTCTGCTGTAGGTTGAACATCAAACTTTAAATTTATAAGACTCTTGATGACATTTTAAAATTACAAATTAGTTCTAAATGATTATTTCAGACTATGTGCATAAAATGAAGAGTTATTAGCTATTCAAAGGTGCCCACTTTAAATGTTCACACAAAGCACAATTGCCTTGGGTAATATTGTCCTTGACCTCAAAACCTGAGGTCTACTTTGGAAGGTGCTCTTAAGAAAATTGACAGAATTATGAGAAAAACTATTTGGTATGTTATGAAATTCAAAAACCAAAAATTCAGAAACTGGAGAACTTATTAAGGGAAGAAGCAGTTAAGGAAGGAAGGAGAAGTGAGACTTGGCTTGTGCCCTGCAGGACAGGTTGGGAAGGGACACTTGGAAAGAGGATTAATGTCCACCAAGGAAGAAGCAGCACCCACAAAGCTTTGGACAAGACGGTAAGGATGAGGAGAAGAGACAGATGATATGGAAAGCAAAAGAAAAAAAGGTAGAAAAAGGAAATTCAGCCTTTCCTCTTCCCTTTGTATAAGCAGATTCTACCTTCATGGATTCAACCAACTGAAAATATATTTTCAAAATCCTACCTGTATTGAATATATGCAGACTATTTTTGTCATTATTCCTTAAATGACACAGTGCAGCAACATTTTACATGGCATGCCCATTGTATTTTGTATTATAGTTGATCTAGAGACAATTCAATGTGGAAGAAAGAGATCCCCAGGTTATACACAAATACTATACCATTTTATATACGGGACTTGAGCATTTGTGGATTTTGCTATGTGCAGGGGGTGATGAAACCAATTTCCTATCGACTCCTAGAAACAAGTGTACTTCTGTCTGGAAATGGTGGAACAGAGTTCTGAAACTCTGTTTCAGAATGAGAAACAGAGTTATATTAATCAGATCCTGAGAAGACACACCATAAAATTGAGACTGGTTATCATAAGCTATGGAGCTTGCCTGAAAAACAAGCATCCGAGTGGTATTTCTGGTAGTGTGCATTTCACATTCATCTCCGCAAAACCAGTTCAGGATGCTTCTGGGTTATCCAACCGAAACTTAGAGAACGGCAACTTCTATTATCATTCTTTGAGCACTTCTTTAACAAAATTCATCTTTACTCACAGATTTTTGGGCTTGTAAGGTTATTTCTATTCAGAATAAAGTCCCACACACTTCTCTTTCTGGATACAAATCAATACTTAGGTCTCTGCGAATTGCAAGCAGGTTGGTGGCTTTGTGACTGCAAGGTGAGACTGTAGCTTGATCTACATCCTCCCTATAGGCAGATCTTCTACTGACAGCCACAGGGGTTTGGCCTGTGTTGAGGTTTTGAGATCAGCCACTAAGATTACTTTCTGAGCATTAATCTTTGCGAGGGCAGGCACACTGTTCAAAGAGGTGTCAGTCCCATACCATTTTCCTCAACTAAAGAGGAAGACATTTTTGCAAGCTATATTTTTGCCAGCTCGTCCATCAGAGAATATTTATTTGTTCATTAATTTCTTTTATGAACATTGTACAAGTTACACAGTCCGGTACCTCCTGATCATTTACGGCTCAGATTTACACTCCGTGACTTGATGGAAGGTGCAGCTCCAGACGGCGCTCTCTCTTCTGGGTAAGCATTTCTGTTGAGATTTACAAGACACAGACATTCTTCTCAGACACTGTAATTAGCACTTGTCTTATTTATACATCTCCCTTAACATTGTGTTCCCTTTGCAAATATTTTTATTTCAAACGGAATACAAGGAAATAGCTTCCTGTGCACTTAGGGGGGAGAAAAAAGAATAAGGAATAAACCACTGATACATCCATCTGTTAAAAACCACAGTATACAAATTAAAAGAGCAAATTAACATGATAGGCCCTAATCTCTTAGTTCCATTGTTTGTGCTTACTGTTTCTGACAGAACATTCACATGATATTTTTTCTAGTGACCACCTCCTTCTAGTCACACCCTGGAAATGCTCTGCTCGTTTTAAATGGGCCCATTGTGTTCTTAGACATCTACATATTTACTAAGTCCAGCTTTAGTAAAGTTCCTTGTCTGTATAATTTTCCTTCTCTATCATTTAGTTTGCCTGCTCCAACTCCCCTTCAAACAGTGCACACTTACTCAGCTAAAGTTTCCCTACTAAACCAATTCTGCAAGCCATGGTTCTGCCTCTAGCAGAGTAAGAGGCAGTAACTCAACAGTTTTAAAATTTATTTTCCTAATTCTTAAATGTTTCCCTTCCTCCATCCCTTGTGAGATAGGTGAGAAAAGCAATTGCCCCCACTGTTGAATGCATCTCAACTCAGAAACTCACTCCACCCTTGTAATTTCATATCCCAACCCAGCTGGCAGTGCCGGGATTGCAGGCTCTGAATATGAGTTCAGCACTTTCAAATCAATCACTTTGAATGGTATTTCTGTCACATGGAAATCTTTTCTTCTTTGGTAGAAAAGCTTTCCTGATTTTTCACCTACCGCCTCAGAGGAGTGAACAGTCATAAATGCAACCAGGGTGTGGGAGAAAAATTAAAGGGGATATAATTTTCTGAAGTTGTCATTGGGAGAGTCCTGTTTCGTTTGCTGCTCAGTAAGACAGAGCACCTCTGTACCCCACAAGATTTTCCAAACTGTTCCCCCTCCCAGACTAATGGCTTGTTACTGTTTGACTAG
Organism: Dolichotis patagonum; assembly: GCA_004027295.1. NCBI lineage: Eukaryota > Metazoa > Chordata > Mammalia > Rodentia > Caviidae > Dolichotis > Dolichotis patagonum. The sequence goes on from PVJX010010209.1 coordinate 31,609, forward strand.
CAAGGGGTTACCTGAGTTAGGCAGATACGGGAAAAATGAAATACTCCTGGATTTAATTCCTCTTCAAGTGTTTGCTGAAATTATTTAAAATTTTTTTAAAAATCAGGCCACTCTAAGTTTGCTTGCTATTGCTCTCAGTGGGTCATGGCCTCCTTCGAAGTCCAGTTGTTGGTGGCACAGGTGAGAAATACAGAGGCATCTTGGCTTCACCAGATAGGACACAACAGCTCTGGGATTACCTCCTCTTCCGTTTCACAAGGGCAAGTTTACAGGTTAAAACTTGAAAACAAGTGAATAATGTCAAAGCCTTAAGATTTTAGGAAAGACTGACTTTCTTTGAGGTTTTAAAGAAATGAGAAAGAAAGTTTTATAATTGCTGTAATTCATGAGCTGTTCTCACCTCCCCTTCAGTACAGTACGTCATTAGTGTCTTCTGTGTTCTCAGCTTTCTACTATGCTTGCTGCTCCATGTATACACAGCTTCCCATTGCACACAATAATCTAATTTGGAGATAAATATGGACTATAAAACTTCTTAAGAAACAACTATGACAGGGTACTGATATCTTTCCACCAGACTACATGAAGCACATTTATTAGCTTCCTGGAATTTTCCATACAATGGATATCTTTACTACATCTTAATGGCTCCACAATGCTTGGTCTGTGCCATATAATCCTGTAAATACTTTTAAATTACTTTATCTCTATGCATCCATTGATTTGTGGATATTGAACGTGAAATGTTTGGGCTCTAAGTTACATTGTGATTGGTAGTTATAGGAGAACATTAATAGTGAGGAGGAAGGATGCAAAGATACATGAACTTGGACTTATTTGACAAATTGATGGAAATAATATTAAAATAAGTAGATTCATTCTTATAGTCAATATTTATCCAACACATATTTAGTGAGTGCCTACTAATATTTATTGAATACCAACCAGTATGTTAACTATTGAAAATCATGTGTGGGCAAAGCAGATGTGGTCCCTGAACTTATGAATTGGTCTCTTTAAGGCGAGAGACCTAAGTTCTTGATCTCTTTCAAGAAACACTGCATGACTCATTTTCTGTAGAATTCTAAAAGTTTCACCTAAAGATATGGCAATAATCAAAGAACACTAAGGAAGCACCATGTGAAGTATGTTTCAAGTGGATGGCTAAGAAAATCATACAACTTTTGAGTTAAAATGCACCTTAAAAACTTTACATCCTAGCCCCTTATTTAGTTCAGTTGAAATTCTTGTTTATGCTTATGGCTGGCCTGAGTCCAGGACCTACACCTCTTGAATCCAGTAAAATGTCTAACCTAAGAAGTCTCCCTGAATATTTGTATAACAAAATCCAGCTTCTAAGTGTATCCACAGTAAAAGAAGGTATTTGGACTTGAACTGTGCGCAGTTCAAATTTGTGTTGAGGTCTTATCCCATTTTTCTTCAAAATGTGGACTTATTTTGGAAATAAGGTCCTTGGAGAATTCAGTTGCCTGAGGTCCTGCTGGAATAGGGTGGACACCCAATCCAATATGGCTGGAGTCTTTGTATAAAGAAGAAATTTGAAAAGTGACAAGCATGGAGGGTGAATACTCTGTGAAGACCAGTGTTATACTACCAGAAAGAAGAACTTGCCAGAAGCTAGAATAAAATCCCAGAGCAGGTCTTTCCCTGGACCCACCAAAGTGAGCACGACCCTGCTGCCACCTGGTCTCACGCTTGCAGCCCTCGCAACTGTGGGACAATAATTGTGAGACCATAAATAGCAGTCATTTAAAACAAAAAATGTAAGGTCCTCTGTTACAGGAGGTTTAGGAAACTAATCAATAGGACAATGCCATGTGAGGTTTACTCATTTTGCTTATTCACTCATTTATACGTTCAGCAAATAAGATTTGTTGAGCATCTAATATGTGCCAACCACTGCACAGAACATTGTACATGCAAAAGTGAATTCAGACTAAATCCTTACCTAAAAAATATACATGAATATTCCAAAATCTGGAATAATTTTGCTGTTGGGAGCCTTTTCCATCTGTGTAATTCTTTCCCAATAAATGTGATTTATTCCCTCAATTGATCTCAGAAGACTAGATTCCATTTGTATCACGGATCCAGGCTTTTCCCTGGAAATATGTGGAATTATTGGTTCCCAGGAATAGTTCCTCTCTCCCATCAGTGAGTCAGGGGCTGGGGGTGGAATTCAGGCCAGTGAGAGGCCCTTTGTGTGCAATTAAACCAAGCCTCTCCAATCGCCACCAGAGGATGTGATGAGGACTGCGCTGAGTGCCTGTCATGCTTTACCAGGGCCATAAAGTGAGTATTTAAAATTTTAAAGTTTTCAAATGAAATATACAAAGGTTGATTATTTAGCAATTTATCAACTTTACCCTTCTGTGGCAAAGGGAAGAGACGATAAAAGTGTACGAAAGAGGTTTCAAAACTACTTTCTACCATTTTATTGCAACTTTAAAGAGGACTGAAAATAAGCCACCCGGCAGGCCGCTGGCCCAGCTCTGCTCTCCCCGGGGGCACACACTTGCATTCCTACAGCTGGTGCTGCTGGAGGCAGGCCCTCTCCACCCTCCCCGGGACCACCATCCGCTCAGGGCTGCTCCGTGACAACCGGAAGCCCGAGGATCTGGGAGAATTCTGGCCCATGGAATCAACATGGGAACGAGTCATGCCTTGCACGACACTCACTTTGCACGTTTTTGTCACCTTTCTCCACCACCTCCAATCTTTCTGTCCCCACCACCCCAGCTACTGCGCTCACACAAAGAAGGGTGAGAATGGATTTAAAAATTTAATAAGAATACGAATTAGTCAAAGGTTACATTCACCCTCAAGTAGCCTTTCTTTACAAGGGTAATAGGAGTCCCACATAGGTACATAAGCAAGTGTAGAAACTAGTTGTGCTTCTCTGAACCTGAGAGAAACCTCCACACCGTGTTTCCATAAATCCCACTGGGAAAGCCCCGAAGATCAAATGGTAAGTGAATTTATGAGGCCCACATTGTCCATGATTTTTAAAACAGTTGCTATTGTTTTTTTAACTTGAGCCAACTCTTTAAATCTCACCTTTTTAACTAGGAAAATAAATTTTAGGACTAGAATGCAGGACATCTCCATTTTAAGTAGCAGAGAATGGGCCAAGGTATTGACTACAAATTAGGTCTCCTTAGGGCCTTCTGAGGCTTCGCATTCCTGTTTTAGCATCTCTTCTCAGATGTCAGAGAACACATTAGGAAGCCGAAATAATGCCCAGGCGGGTTTATATAGGGCTTCCTGGAACTGGACCTTTGTTCTCCTGGCTACTACCTTCTCACCTACAATGAAGCAAGGCAGTAGGAAAAGTCTACAGCTGTATCTACATAGTGAGACACCTAAAGAGAAGACAAGCGCTAGCAAATGGCTGTAAATTACAGAGAGGCTAAGAAATAAGGAGCATATGATTAGAGTTAGTTATTCAATCACTTAGTCATTTATTTATTCCAAAATATTTATTGAGCACCTACTATACATCAAGTACTGTGCTAACCTCTAGGGATGTAATGCTGTCTAAACACAGACATATGTACTATCCCCAGAGAGCCCTCAGTTTGGTGAAGGAGAAGCATCATTCAAATAATGATGGAAATAAATTAATTAAAAGTACCAGTGTTAATACCAAGCATGATAATTATATAGAACCATGTGGGCATTAATGAGTCAGTTTTACTCAGGCTGGATGGAAGTAGTGTTGGGAGCATTTCAGAGAAGGCGTGCTTGGAAACTTCATGATTGAATTACTATTTACTATAGAAATTATATGAATCAATTCCACCAGGTTGGAGGCGGGGCTGGGAATGGGGTCAGGAGCACTGTAGGCAATGTGCCGAAGGAGAGAGGTGAAAGGTCCTTTGTGACAAGGAAAGGCACGCGGAAGGCTTTTGAAGGAGATCTGTGTGCTTGATGAGTTCGGGGAAAGGTGTGTGATGACTCCGGTGCGCTTAGTGGGAGGCAGCTGGTCCATGCAGTCTGAACCTATGAACAGCAGTGACATGACCAAAAACACAATGGAGGAGGAGCCACGGAAAGGCTTTGTGCAAGGAGAGCCGGGTAGTGAGGAACCCACTGTTCCTGCCACGCTCAGCTGGAGGTAGCTGCAACCCACAGCCTTCCTGCTACCCCCCATGGCACTCCCAGTCCAGATCCACCTGCCCTAGAGACCGGAGCAACACTGGATTTTCTCACACGCTGATTGGATAGATTCATATTCCTACAGAAAGGCGGTGACGAATCACTATTAAAATGCAGCAATCTGGACTGCACACCTAGCAAGATTGGCAACTAATAATAGAATTAGAAAACAAAATGTTCCATTTGGAATATCAGCACAGCCACCTGCTTAGAGGGTAAAGTAAAGATTACGAATATATTTCAGTATTGCCTTGAACTTGTTTTCATATCTCTACCCAACCTCTCACACAGCAAATAATCTAGACTATGAAAGATTGTCAAAAGAGAAAGCAATGTAATTTAAGTTGTTTACCTTCAGAAATAATGAGCTGATTCATAACAACAGAGCAATAACCACACTTCCGTGCTACTGGCCAAGAAAACATGGCTATTACCCAAATTTGAGTAAATCACACCACAAACACATGTTAATTTTGGCCACCCCTCCTTACTTAACTAAATGTTTATTTCAAATTATCTGAGCTCCCTGAACTCACTTTTACTCTGCTCTTCAACACACTATAGACATAGGGCTCCCCCCCACCCCCCATAATTCAGATCTGCCTGCACCATTCCAAGGGTGGCAAAGACGTCACTGATTTCCTACTTCCCTTGGGCTAAAGGCCAGATTCTGTGGCAGAGCCCGCGTGTCTCAGTCCTACAGTGCCTCCAGCCTCTTGTCACTGTATGCTCCCACCGCTTTCTGTGTGGGAGAAAGACTGGTGCTAAGAACAAGATTCAGTCCCTGTCTCCAAGATGGATGTGATCTGGTGAGAAATGCTGCATGACGTCACATGGATTCCATGACATCTACATCCATGGGCAATTTTGACAGCATAAATGTAGGAATCCATCGCAGTTCGTGGGATATGACTGATACTTAATCCAGGGCCATAGAATTTAGGAAGTTTTTCTGGATGCAAAGTCATGTAAAATGTCACCTCAGGAATGAAGATCATATGATCTAAACTGTAATTTTTCATGTTATGCATGTTATACATCAATCTTTTTTTCCCTCCAATGCTAAACAAATTATACTTTAAACTCCTTGAAGAGAAGCTATTACTTACATTTATATATCCTGAACATTATTCCTATGGTGCTGACCACATGGTATGCACTTCCAAAGAGACAGCGACCAATTAATAGGACAGAAAATTCAGACCTCAGAAAGTGTGGGACAAGGGAGGGATGGTAATCAGTGCCAGATACACCGGCTCAGCGAGGAATGGAGAGCAAGGTTATGTGGAAGAGGCTGGCACAGAGACAAATCTCTACTGGTCCTTATTATTTTTTCAGTTTAACCGTGGTAATGATATAATAGCTTTATGATTTAATTGGCAGGTAGGAGCCAGAAAGAGATCTCACTGACTTACACTAATGAGTGGTAGGCCCACTGCAGTCCGACAAAGGTCGCTCTTAGTAATTGATTTTCTATTTTTAAAATAAGTGTTTGGCTCATGCCATCCAACATACACACAAGTTGACTGCAACACAGAATATGCTTTGTTCTTTCATTTTGTCAAGCATAGTTGCATTTTAATTATTTATGATAATACTTAATAGTATATTAGTAAGTGTCCTGTAGTGTGGCATGTAAAAGTAATGAAGTCTTAGTAATATGAGAACACGATAGAGCTCTCAGCTATTAAATCTTTGCTGAGAAGTGAAGTAAGACTGCGGGGTTCTTTGTGAGCATTCAGGGATTGCAGATTAAGGAGGTGAAAATTAGCAAAGTTTTTCAGTGTTACATTTATGAAGTATATGGTGATATTTTTAAATGCATGGAATATGACTAATATGTTTGACTACGACAAATATGTTAAGATACATATTTCTTTTATGAGTGCTGCTTAGTAGATATTAAAACTGCTTTAAAAAAAGCCTCAGCTGATTCTGTACTTTATGGCCCTCTTTTATATACTTCATTTTTTATTTCTGACTCCCACAAAACACGCTCTATCTTCAGATTATTAAGAATAATATGAGCATGTGAAAGTTTTTTAAAATTTTAAATTAATCTCTCTTATGGTTATGGATGGAATTATAATCATTTCCTGAGGAAAAATAAGATTAATGTTTTAAAAGTTATATAAAGACTTGACTTCATATTTTTGCTAGTGGAATATTTTACATATTTTTTTACTTAAATATTTTGTTACAGCCAACTTTCCAACTCTAAATTCCAGAAATAAATTTTACAAGATACAGTTGAATAAATGTCTGCCCAAGCCACCAAAGCCTACCTCCAAACATGGCCCCCTCCGGCAGAGAGGACCTTTTGTGCCTGCAGCATGGTCTTTGTTCTTTTTTACCATTTTAGAAGAGTTTGCCCAGTGCCTTTGTCTGGGTAATTGAAAATACTCCGCAGCCCTTTCTGATCTTTCTTTGCAAGCCATGTCTTCCCTTTCTTTGAATAGCTCCTTCCTCATTTCCTTCCAGTTTTCTGCTCATCCCTCTGGTCTCCCACAACTCATCCTTTATCCTCTTCAAAACCTTTGTTGGCATCATTTCCTTATACTACTCAGTTCTCTTCTCTCATCCACTAGTTCTATGGTTTCCTTTTATTTTCTCTTTCCTTCCCTCATACCACTCTCACCAGAAGACTGAAATAACATTTTGTTCCATTACTAAAACATTGAGAATATCTACACTTTGAGGTTGTACAAGTGGCCAATTTTTATTGTTCAGTTCCCATAGTTACTTCAAGTTCATTGGTGAAAGAATAGAAATTGAATACACATATAAGAATAATCACAGAAAGAATGGTCTATTACATTAGTGTAAAAATACAAATCAAGAGAGAAAGGTGGACTTATCTCTATCTTCATAATTGATAGTTAAGGCAAGCTTGCAAATAAATATCAAAATTTTTGATCTGGGCTAATGTTTTGACAGCCAACATAATATGAAATTGTTTTGTCTATAAAATGAAGAAATATACATATATATTTAGTCATCCATAGGTATTAAAACATGTATACCTCTAATAATTAACACTGAACTATTTAGAAATTTGGTAACAGGAATTAATAGCACTGCTCATGAACACAAAAAGCTATGGAAGAACACAGCAAGAACAAACTAGAAAACATTGCATCCCAGTTTTCCCGAGAGAAGGTCCTTGGGCCCAGTTTGGTAGTAACACATGTAGATATATTTGGAAAACACGAAGAGTATTTGGGAAGTTTCTTCAAGAGGTTCGGTCATGGTTTTACAGCCTTCCTCATTATATCAACGTTAGGTGCCAAGTGCTTTATTTCCAGGGAGACACCAGGAAGAATAAAGTGGAGCAGATTTCAGATCTTCGGCTCCAAAATATCAAGATATTAGAAAAAAAAAATCATGAGTTCTTAAGTCTAGGAGCTTGGGCACATGAAGGAAATCAACTCTGGAGCTGTGGCCTAGGGTAATCATATTTCACTGCAATGGGACTGTGACAGAAACAGACATGGCCTACTCTGAAGCCAGAGCACTGTGGAACTATGGCCAGTATTGCCCATCAGGAGTAATCAGTAAGAAACACAATAGGGTAAGGCAGAGGGAGGAACTGACAGGAGTAGTGTCCAAACTGAGATATCTACATCCCTATATGTATTCTTTTATATATGCAAATAAATACGTATTTATGGATAAGTACGCACATGAACCTATATAACACAAAAAATTCTGCATCTTGCATCAGAGAAATGCATGAGGTAGAAGGCCTAGGTAGGTTTCTGTGTAGAAACACCACTCTATTTTATAGTCCGAATGTATATAGGAATCTCTGAAATATGACATGTTCTATACTCTACTGTTCTCCAGTACTATGGGTTAGATAGCTTGAACACTCTCAGCTGTGAAACATTTAGAAATTTTGCAAAAAAAGAAAAACAGCTATAGCACACATCCTTTTATGCTCATAGGTGCTCTTACAAGAAAGGAAAAACTGCAGGTTTTCAAAAAAGAGAACGAAATTGACAGGCAGTGCTGTGAGTCAGAGCTGATGTTTCAGTGTGACTGGAAAGAGGTTGACATTCTCAGGAATTAAGGAACAGGCAGCAATGCCCAGAAGCCTGAGAAGGAACAGAGATGCAACTGAGACTCCACTTACAAATCTGGAAGTGGATAGCATACATTTAAAACCCCTTACCTTTATATAGAAAAACAGCAAGGATACTTTCTGTAATAATAATTTAAAAAAACATGTATTCTCCTTTGTACTGAAGTGCTTTCAAATTGATACTATGAATGTGTGCATATAGCCCCTTAATCTAGGAAATTTATAGGTCATAGCCCAAACTGGTATGCTATATCCAAACAACAAAGTGTTAATGGAGGGATAGACTCTGAAGAGACTGAATATGATTCACCCAGATAATCTTAATTCAAAATGAACTCACAAATCAGAATTTACAAAACATAGTAGGAAATAATTCTCCATAAGTAAGAGTCATCAAACACCAGAAGCAGATGATTATGTACTTCTTATCCACCCATATGACATTAAGATATTATAAATAACAATACTTTAAAATGCTCAAAAAATTTTTTTAAAATATGAAAGAATAATAAAAGACCAGCATACCATAAAAGGACTAGTCAGCTACTGAAAAAAGAATCAAATATTGACTATAAAACATATACATTCTTAAAACATAACCATTGAAAAAATAACACTAACCATCTATTTGAGCACAAGATTTTATCTAGCTAAAGAAAGAATTATAAAACAGAAATATAGGTCTCTGGAAATTACTCTTATAATGTAGTATAGAGTGATAAAGGGAGAATGGAAGAGAGGTATTCCAAAAGAGTTCAGAAAAGGAGAGCAGAGAAAATGGAGAAGATATAATATTGAAATAATTAGAAAATTGTTCCAAAATTGTGTGACCACACATTATTAGATTGAGGAAGTACAAGTAGTGCCATTCATGACAAGTACAATTAAATTCATACCTAGACACATTATAGGAAAGTTTCTGAACATCAGAACCAAACAAAATTAACTTCTACAAGCAACCAAAGATAAAGAAAAAGAATATTTAAAATGATAAAATTAGGGCCCAGAATTTAGCTCAGTGGTATAAGTGCCTGCTTGGCAAGCACAAGGTCATGAGTTCAATCCCTGGTACCAAATAAATAAATAAATAAATAATAAATAAATAAATAAATAAATAAATAAAATTAATACTGATGGCAGAATTATCACAGTAATAATAAAGATTAAAAAGAAAGTGGAATAATACTTCAATAAGGTGAAAGCAAATAACTGTTGACTAGAATTACCTGCTATTTCAATTACCCTAGAGATAAATAGGCTTTTGCCATCATCCCATCCAAACTTTGACTCTGATGTCATGACTGATGGTGACATAACACACACAAAGAAGCAAGCAAAAGTTTACTAGTCACAGATCAAGGGTTTTGAGGGTAATGAGAATCTCAAGGAAAAATGGTTATGGGGTATCTATGTACTATCCAGAGCCTGTGTGATTTAAACTTTCTACCATCTTTAAAGGAAGGTACCTAAGAAACCAGATAAAGTTATGTTGTATCCCTTTGCATGTGAAGGTGCTTTGCTACTGAGAGAATGTTGAAATAGACACAGAGCAGATTTAACTAAATCTAGGAAAACTTACAAGATTTAATTTTATGGTGCTTCTTTCTCATGGCAAAGCAAAGCTTCATGCACATGAGTGTCCATTGCTTTTTTTCTACAAACCTGGCATTAACTGTCTCTTCTAGCTTCTTGTGGACTAAGCACCACCTTCTTTTGTCCCTTGCTTTTGATTTTACAGCCTGCACGCCTCAAGTACATACTGTTACATAACTATTGCTCCATGGGTTCCCCCAAGACAAAATGGGCTGAGTACTAAGTTCACAAACCCTGAGGATTTTGTCCACCAAATTTCACCCACTTCCTGCCATGTTCATAGTAAAATCTTTGTCCTTGGTCTAAACCAGTACCGTCCAAACTAAATATGATATGAGTCACAGATGACATTTAAGATTTTCTAGTAAATACATTAAAATAAGTAAAAACAGATGAAATTGATAATATCCTTTGTTTACTCAATCTGTCTAAAAAATAAAAAAATAAATATGTTGATGTCATACTTTCTAAGTCTTCAAAATAAAGTACGAGTTTTATACACGACATCTCCATCAGATACCAAATTTTCATTAGAAATACATGATATGGATTTATGTTTCATAAAATATATAGATTAAAAAATAGACATACGTACCTAAGTAGTTTCAAGCATATAAAAATGATTTTAATAAGCTGAACAAAGTATGAATTTTAAAGTTCAAATGTAAATTAATTTAAATTAAATTTAAGAGTCACTCTCTTTATCTCCCTAGGGACTTACTCAGTTCTCAGTGGACACACGTGTGCTCACAGCTCCTCTGTTAGACACACAGACAATTTTCAGAAGTAGGCCTTCATCTCAGAGCCACCTCCTGTATCAGAAACATGGGAAGGTGCCCCGTCTCTATAAACAACCCCCAAGCGTCTTACACCAAGAGGCCAAACTCCTCCTAACATCTCAACATATTAAACCCACTACAGATCCACAGCAACTTCTTACTAAGCTAGGCAAAATTAACCATTCCTTCCTTTGTTTCTCTACCTCTGTTTTAGGCTTTATTCCAAAAGACAGGTTTTCTTGGTCCCTGTCTCCTTGATGAGCTGCTATAGCATAACCCTAAATGACATGATCTGTCAGCGCAGAGGATGTAGATTTGATTCCTACTTGATTCCCATTTATTGCCTGCATAATCTTAGTAACATTGCTTAATTTTTCTGAGCTTCCATTTCCTAATCAACAAGATGGGAATGATAATAATAATACTTAATTATGTGGTACAGTGAAGACTCAAAGTGATGCAGCCCAAAAAACTTCACTTTGTGCTGGAGCTTACATGAAGTACACAGAGAATATTAGAACATATCATAATTATTATTATTTGGCAATAAAATGCAACCCTTTTAAGGTGAGGGTCTCTGCTGTGGGCTGCTCGCTAAGTCGGCACCACTTCTAAATTGAAACCACTTATTAGCACTGTGCTGTGTAGGTGCTCACACATCTGAGTATGTTGGCTTCATTCTCCCTCCTGGTGACACTTCCATCTTTTAATCTCTTCTACTTGCTTTACCTTTTTGTCTTCTCAGTCTCAACAATCACAAAAGCATCCAGAGATAGTTGAAAATAAAAACTAAAACTTTATAAGCCCATTTCCCATGACAAAACAGTCATGCAACAGAAAGGGAAATTTAATTCTAGGAATGCAATGGACTAAAGATGGCTGGGTGTACATGTCTAAAGTCATGTTCACAGGGACAGGCCCCCATGGTGCGCTGGCACAGAGCTGTGTCACAGTGCAGAGGTAGGAAAGTGCTGACGTCTCTTGGGTCAGCACAGCAAGCCCACGAAGGGTCCTCTTCCCAGGGTCTTCCAAAGGCATCTGGAAGTTGTCTGCATGCGGACTGTCTGAATAAAAAGCTTCAAACTCCATCGCAGTGGCTTCCATTACCAGATGCAGTCAGTTAAACTAGCCCCCCTACCTTCTGAAAAGTGACCTGCCAGGACTCAGAGGACCAGGCGACTGCGTGGAACGGATGAAACCAAAAGGACTGAACTGGCTCTTCTACCTCTGTTTTGAAAAACCTAAGCTCCATCAGTGCATTCTTTAACTCTGCTTTGAAAACTGCTTCCCCAGCGACGCTGAGCCACCCCCTGCTTGGCCTCATTCCTTAAACTCACTAAGTTATTACAGTTAATACCGTGGTTAATGGTTTCTGGAAAGACGATCTCTATCAGCATGAGTGTACACATTTTGGCCTAAATATTGAGAAATGGTAGGTATGTCATGCAAAGCCTGGGTGCGCCTGCCTGTAGAAAGTAGTTCATTAGGATTAATGTTTTACAGAGTGACTAATGCGAAGGGAACGAGCCAGACCTTTTCCTCTCTGACTCTGCAGAGGTTTCATCCAAGCTTTCAAACAGGTTTCTCTGGAATGCAGCTGGTCACTATGGAAGACTTTACTCAAACATATGGAACTTTAAAACCTTGATTTTTAACTTTTGTATACTATGGCAATTTCTTGAAAATCAAATGGCAGAACCTAAACAGAAGAGTGACTGCCAAAACGCATGCCCAGTTGGGGAAAAGCGATTGGGGAATCTTCCAGCACACTGTGAGAGCTTCAAGTGCAGCCTGGGAGAACTCCTTATTACCTTCTGTTCTCCTTCCTCAGCTCTGCCAGACTTTTGTTTGAAAAAAGCAACTTTATGCAGCAGTACATTTGTTACGTCCTAGCTGAGAATACTTTCCACATTGGATCCTACTTTTAACTGGAGTGAAATGGCTTGCTCTCTTGAGTTACATATAAGAGTGCAAAAAGACACAGGGCAGGTGACATCACACTCAGGGGTAGGAGACAGCCTGGGGTCAGGGGACATTCCTACTAAACCAAGTAGAGGATAATCAGAGTTTTCTGTATAAGTAGTATAGTCAGCTAATAAAAGTCAAATTCTTGCCTAGAGTAATGCAATTGTTAGTCCTCATAAAAAGGGTGGGGGGAGAAATTGCTGCTTTATCAATAAAAGCATACAGAGCTGCATACTGACACAAAGAAATTCTCAGTATAATTTATGGCATTTCATCATGTTGAACTGCATTCCAAGTAATTCACCCTGGCAGTTTTACTCTCAAAATGGAAATCTCAGTATTTTTCTTGCCTTCGTCAAATAAAATGAGTTTGTGTTCAACTGTAGTCCATATACTTGATAATTTGTCTGACTGGGTAAGGTTATTAGCAATTTAAGGAATAAACCCATTTGGATTTTCAGAGAGTTAACAGAAATAGGAGATTGCTGTGATGATCTCTTAAAAATTATGATGTAACATACAAAAGTGAGATTTAAATAATAAGATTTTCTTTATACCAATAACACCAGGGAAATTCCAACTCAGACTCCCTCGATTAATTTCCAGGGATTACATGATTGGTATTGAAGTCACTGAAAGATACATTTTACAAAAGCTGAGAGGTCAGTTCAATTCAGAAAAATGGACCAAACAGCACACTTCCTTTAGAAGTGGTTGAAGTGGTTGAAATGCACCCCGATCAATTAGATGGAAGAGTCCAGACTGGTCAGAGCAAAGTGGTGGACAGTGGTCACAGCCTGAGGATCCCAAAGGCTTTGGTTCACAGACTATTGAACCTGTAGGGATATTTACAGGTCACTTAGCCCAGCCTTATAGTATTGCAAAGGAGGGAGCTGAGGCTTAGGGAGATGAAATGACTTGACCAATGCTACTTAGGCAGTCAGTACAGGAGTTGGTGCCCTTGTCTTTGAGATTAAGGGCTCTTAAACTGCTTCATCAAATTCTTTCAGGAATTGTTAATTTGCTTCATTGGTTTCTTTTTATTTCATGTTTGGTAATGGGGATGTTACTAAATGTCTATATAAAAAGATCGCTGCAGAGAAATTTCTTGTTATCATTTTTTAACTTTCATTTAACCTCTCCCAACATTACAAAGACAGGGGTAGCATTTTACATTTGGATTCAAGTTTTCCATTTACAAAACTTTAAATATCCATGGTTTTCTAACAATATAAACTATTTACTATTTATGCCAGGCATGAAAGATCAGCAAGCTTAAGTGCCTTAGGAAAGGTAACACTATCCAGCCCCTAGTAAGAGCTTGAACACACCAGGATTTTATTGTTTGCACTACCTAAATTGTGGATGGGTAACTGAGGCCAAGAGGTCAACTACACTAAAGTACTTACATATAAGGAATCAGAATAACTTTGCTATTTCTCACTTCATAGATAAGAAATAAGATTTAAGCTCAAATAGAAATCCCACCTCTGCTTTATACTAGTTTGGAGATATTAGTTAAGCAAAGTCTTTAATTCTCAATTTTCTCATCATTTTAATGGTGATAAAGATAATGATAGGTTTTCAGGAACTATTAGGTGGCTGATATATGTAGGGGAAAAGTATATATCTCATTGTTCAGCGTACATACCACTATCTAACTGGTACTGTACTATTCTGAGCTATACTATCAGGAAGACATAAGTAATGTCCCTCTTTTATTATTAATATATAATATATATGGTTTTATGTATAGATGATTATGCTTATATGCACATCAGTTTATATTGTGTTTTATCTGTGATTCTGAATATCTGCAATGACAAGGTATATTTATCTTCTCAGGGCCACTAAGACTGCCTGCTGGCAGCCAATGCAGAGGGCCCAATCAGCCAGCAGAGGAGACCAACACCACCTCACTGATATGGCATCATTCCCCAGAGTGATCAGCCAGCTACCTGGTAGGTTTCTGTGTTGGACTGATTTTATCTGGAATGTACGCTTATACTAGATATGGACTTGTCTTCCCCACACACAATGTTTCTGCCAAAAGCACCATCTGTGGATATACAAAATGCCTTCTCTACCATCACAGCATTCTATATCATACAGTTGCATGCAGCATTGTTTCTGATCAAGTAACTCACTTCACAGCAAATAAAGGGCACTATGAAATTCCCACACTCATGGAATTCACTAGTCTCCGTGTTGCCCAATATACTGAAGCAGTTGCTTAAAAAAATAGTTGAATACAACAGTTGGAAAATTGAATTTTATCACCAGCTAGAGTTGAATCATTGTCCTCCAGGAGGCTATATATGCTTTAAAACACTATCTACTATATGATGCTGTCTCTGCTAAAGTCAGGAAACTTGGTATAGGAATCAAGTTTTGAAAATGAGAGTGACTTTTCTCACTGCCACTTCCCTTGAGCCAGTCTAATATGATCATGAGTTTGTCTTTCTTTCTTTCTTTCTTTCTTTCTTTCTTTCTTTCTTTCTTTCTTTCTTTCTTTTTCTTTCTTTCTTTCTTTCTTTCTCTCTCTCTTTCTCTTTTTTTCTTTTTTCTTTCTTCTCTTGACACTCTAATGAATTTAGTTTTTCCTGGTCTAAAAATATAGTTCCAAAGAAAGAAATACTTCTACCAAAAACATGGCAGTGATTGCATTGCGCTAGACATTCAGACTACTGGCTGGACATAAACTCTTTGTTCCTCTGAGTTAGCTAGCAAACAGGGAAGTTATCAGCTGGTTGGGGTTACTGGTTGTGGTTATCAAGGGAGACTGAACTGCTATGCCACATGGAGGTATGGAAATATGTCTGCAAACCAGGAGAACTTGTGGCAGTGCTTAGTATTACCATACCCAGAGGAAAATGGCAACATACCAACTCAGGACCGGTAGTATCTCCGAATCTTAAGAAAAATAGTTTGGGGCATTCCATATAAATAATCACAAGTATCTCATGTGCTATAGCTATGTAAACATCGGCTACAACTATGTAAAGATTTACAGAAACAATTACTGCAATGTTAAGAGTCTCTTCCCCTATTTTGTTGTGTGTGTAGGTATACACATATATATTATTCCTTTATCATCAAATAACAAGTGGATAAATAATAGTTAACTTTATATCATTTCAATTACTGGTTATCAAAGGAGAAGAGAGAATATCATCCAAGGACTTAGCATTCTTTTCAAGGAAAGTGGTTAGCCTTTTCAATTATATGCAGGGTAATTGTTTCATGTCATGCAGAAATTTGAATTTGTTTTTTTATAACTTGGAGATTAATTATGGTTTAAAGAAATATGTATGTGCCAAGTCTCCAAAGTATAAGTTACAATAAACATCACTAGGTGTTGTTATGAAAACATTTTGGAAGTGATTAAAATTTGTAAGTATTTGACATTAAGTAGATTATCTTACATAATCTGGGAGAGGCCTTACAAACCCAACTGTCTTGAAGAAGAACCTTCTTGTACACAGCAGCTTTAACCTACCAGTCCAGAGAGGCACCATGATGGATTTTAGACTTTCCTAGCTAATGCTTACAATCATGGATGCCAAGCTCATGTGATGAACCTCTGAATATACACACTTCCTATTAGTTATTCTTCAAAGGTTGACTCCCGAATGACAGTGTGAATGCATGCACATGCGTACTTATTATTTGCTAGTCATTTTTCTCTTTGAAAATTGATTTTCTCTTTTTCCTGTTGTGAGGGTCATATCATACTGTCTTACTAATTTGTAAAGGCCCATCAACTATGTTTAAAACATTGTTCTCAGCCCAGCATTTGTATTTTATACTTTAAAATTTAGAGATATTTTTAAAATTTATGACTTAATGTTTATCAGTGCTTTATTTTATGATATTGTAATCTTACTTAGAAATTCTACATATTTTATATAAATTTTAACCTGCTTACCCTGTTCCTATAAGGGTAAGAAATAGATGGGTGAATAACCATGGTAATTACTAAATAGCCTTCCATTATTCATTATTGACCTCAAGTCCTTTTATGAAACCTGGTGATATATTTCTTCCATTTTTGGAAGTACTGGAAATTGGGCCTCGTACATGGCTAGACAAGCCTTTACCACTGAGCCGCCCACTCAAGTTCTTCCTTCAGTCACTCTCCCTCAACTATTAATTTGTTCTCTTCAGCATTGGACTTTCTGCTTTCTTCAAGAGGTTTTAATTTAGCCTGGCTTCCCTGTGTAGGCGTTCTATGCTATTTCCAATAGATATTTTCCATTCCAGCTATAGCCCAATGTGAATCAACCCATGCACTCAGCTATATAAGTAGTTTTTGGAACAAAAAGGTGCATCACACAACAGATATTTTTCTCTACAGTTTGGCTGTTTTGAATTTAAAAAAAAGAAGTATCTAAGTTTTCCTCTTGAGTAGTGAGACTAGGATACAGTACAAGCCCTGCTTTCAGTGAATGCACAAATGGAACAAAATTAAAATGTCAAGTAACGAATGAGATCATAGAGGTCTATATCAGGGGCTATGAAACAAGAGGTACCACTTGTGCCAGGAGCATCAAGAGGATTAAAGGAGGCTTCACTGAGATATCAATAGGTTTCTTTTGTTTTCAATCAACAAAATCAATTTGTATTATAGTATATTAGGAGCTCAGAGATAGTTTAACTTTCAAAATTATCTCACACCAAAATTGACATGCAGGTTTAATAATATTTAACAAGTTGCAACACCCCAGTTAGTTATCTTTTTCTTTTTTCTTTGCTGGTTTTTTTTGTTGTTGTTTTTGACTTCTATTAGTACGTGTTTGCAGTATATAGTGATTACATTCACAGTGGGGTATTGGCATTGGTGCAGAACACATTTCCATGCACCACACCCACTGTTTTATCATCAGATTCATAGACTTATCTTGTAAGACTTTATAAATTTATTATCATATATACAGATAGAAAAATCAGACTAATAGGTCAAAGAACATATAAAACATGTAAGACAATTGTACTAAATCAAGGTATCCTTTTAGGTCACTGTCCACACTAAGTGAAGTAATTCAGACACACAGCTTAAACATCACCAAGTTTCTCTTCCATGAAAAACGTGTGTGTATGTGTGTGTGTGTGTGTGTGTGTGTGTCACAGATAATAGGAAAAGAAGGTCAATAGGTTCTTGAAGGACAAGGAGAAAAAGACAGTAGAGAGTGTGAGAAAGGAATTATAAGCAAAAGGAAGAGCATGTGCCAAGATCAAGGGCATGTACAAAAGCACAGAGAAAGGGAAGGTCACGGTACAATTGAAAGTTGCCAGATACTAAGGCCTGGTTAGAGTGTAGATCATTGTTTTCGGGTTGTGAGAACTGGGGATAAACATTAAGCAGGAGTAGGGCACAAAGGGACACATGCTTCATGCAAAGGAACACGATTTTTTTTTTCAGTGGATCCTGGAGATCCACAGACAGTTCTGCACTCAGACGATGATGAGTTCAGCTTTGTATTGGAACACAAACCTTTAGAAGAAGCAACAGTGAAGCGGGGCATCAAAGGTGCTTTCCAGCCACGTGGTGGAGGATGTTACAGTCCACTTGTAACACCCAACTAAGTGAATCAGGGTGGTGCTGGGTGTGGATGGCCCCTTTGAGCATGGTTGCCAGCAGCGTAAAACGAGATCTAGAGGGGAAGATGGTGTGCTATTGATTCTCCTGGAGAAGTTGTTGCACTGATTTTCCTGGTATGAACTCAGGTGTCCTCATCATTGGAGGAGCTTGGATCTTCCCTGTCACTGAGAATGGCTACGGTTCATTCTGAGGGAGTTCTGCTCCTTACCTTGAGCATCATTTCCTGGCTCCAGTGCAGATCTCTCAGCCTGCTGGCACAGACCCTTCACCCCACTGGCACAGACTTTCCCGCTTCCACCACAGGCCCTTGGGCCTTCATAGTGCAGATTCTTGATACAGACATGCATGGTATATTGTGGTGGGCTCTAGACCTCCATCCAGTTGCACCTATGAAGCACATTGCCATGGCTCTTAAGCTTCAACTGGACTCGTACAGGACATTGCCATGGCATCCAGGCCGTCAGTAGGATTCACTGGGTCTCTAGTGCATGGCTGGATCTCCTGCATCTCCTGCATTTGACTTTTGGGTGACTACTATAAAATAACCCTATAAATTTGTGTCCTGTATTAAATCTATTCCCTTGAAAACCCTGACTGCAGGAAACTTAATAGCCTGAAGGTAAAGCTAGGTTACCAGTAACAGCCACAAGTTTTCCTTGATTATTCATAGCCTTTCCTACTAATTCTTCCTTCCTAAAATAGATCTTATAGTCTTCAGAGACGTCTTCTAGAAAACTTAGTTGGTTATTCTGTGATACACACTATTTCTTTCTTCCCTGATGAATGTATAGAATTGATGTTATTTAAAATGAATGAATAGAGGACACAATATAATGGAACATATCATCAGAATATAGAAAATACCAGAGTGCATTTTGTGGAGTGAATTAATATTGTTTCATAAAATTTTGTTTTAACATAGTTAATGAGTTGTCTGTATTTGTACACACTGAGTGGAAATAGAAAAAATATTTCTTACTCTGGTTAATGGCCAAAAAAGCAAGCTTTGACTGCTAGATTCTAAATACCTTGTTCTAAGCAAGTAATATGAAATAAAAATATATTGATTAAAATCAATTTATAGATGCTTAGGAGCACTGTCTTTCAGCCATCGTAACTACCAGGACAGTGAGTATCTAAATGGGCTGCTTTATTGCCAGTGTATTCAGCTAACTGCTAAGGTTGCTGTTCCTGTGGTCTCCCATGGTCATCTACCTGAAGCTTTGAAGGAACCAAGGTGTCTTCCAAGGACTCCTCTTCATTTGGATGCAGAAGGAGCTGAACTCTGTGTCACCATGGACCACTCTACCACCATCCTATGAAAAATGGTGTTAAATCAATTTTGGTTTCATTTTGTACCTTGCTTGAGACTCAGGTCAAAGGCTGCCAGGCTGCCTGCAAAACATTCTGTCCAATGACACACCAACAGCCTCAAACTTAACCCTTTCCTCAGATATTAGCCCATCTTTCTTGAACCAAAATTCCTTTCTTTGTTTCTATTTATCCTGACATTTTGTTTTCCTTGAAGGTGCTCAGGTTATCACCATAAAAATAAGCTATAGCAGGTGGCCATGTCCACCTGGGCATTTCTCAACAATGCCGAAATCCTACACCAAACACAACTCCTCTCATTCCACACCGTGGCCTATCGCAAAATTTCACAAGGCCTAAGCTTAGTCAGCGACAGTGTTAATAGACAGAGAGTAACCCGGGAAATTCAGGATGGTAATCACTATGTTTCCACTCAAAGATAAGGATCAAAACATGCAACAGCTGCTTTGGTAAGAGTATTGACCAACAAAGATGATGCCACCAAGCATCAGAAAAGACAATATAAATAAAGCAATCTGAGAATTGACTTCCATTAACAGAGCTCTTCTGTTAACAGAGCTTTCTGAGCAATAGCAAAGAGAGTAGGGGACAAGCAGCAGAGCTTGTCACTAAAGTGCACTTGGCAGAGAGCAGGTAGCGGATAGAATAGCTAATGTCTGCACTGGTGTGGGCTGGGTCAAAAACGAATCAAAGGTAACTGTGATGGAGGTTTGAAAACCTAACTAGGGGGCTGGGGATTTAGCTCAGTGGCTTAAGTGCCTGCATGGCAAGCGTGAGGTCATGAGTTCGATCCCTGGTACAAAAAAAAAAAACCTAACTAGGAAATCCAGCCTTGAGAACTCACAGGAACGTGCGTGCCTGTATCATACACCAAGATTAGACTTCTGCCTCCTTAGTCATACAAAGCCACACAGTATACAAACATTTAACCTACTGATCTGTCTTTCTTGTGGGTTTGAAGCAAGCAAGACTTAGAATTAATGAAATTATAACATCTTTCCTAAATTGATGATGAACCCACTAAATGTTCACTCTGACTTGGCCCAGAAATGCCCTATAACGTTTCACAATGCTAGACCTTTGAAACTGAAAGATGAATTTTGATGTGGGGAAAAAAAGCAGATTGCATTCCTATTGCATTTGATCTTTTAAATGGTTGAAACTCTGAAATTTCTCTTTCCTTAATTCTCTAACCTTGGAAGATTTATCAGTGGCACTGAGAACGACTAGCCTGATCAATGCCGGCATCTCCTTTAGAATCCCTGTGTATCAAACACAGCTTTAACATTTACACTAGAGTCCTATGTTTTCCATTTTGCCTCTGAGTTAAACGTTGGCTATTTTTACCTACCCTATTCTGTTATCACATATAGATAGAAAATTATACTTGTTTGTTAACAGAGAAAAACGGAAAAAAGAAGCACTTAATTACAAAGTATTTTGTAGTTGTTTCAAGACCTGAAGAGGAAACAAGAATGTTGCTTGCAATTTTTCTTTGCCTTATCTACATTCTCCCTGACTCATATTTCTTCTTCTAGATGTTTTAACACATTTTAAAATTCCCAGTTCCTCTTTGTTCCTCATAAAGAAATGCAGACTGGGGATTCCAACTCGGTTTGACATGCTCCGACAAGAACATTCGCAGCGACGCAGAAGGCAAAAACCTGTTAAGGATTTCACCTTTTAAGAAATGACAGAGTAATTACAGGACAACACGTCCTTCATGAGTAAAAACAACCAACCTGAAGTGCTTTCAAGGCTGGCGTGGCCTACTTCTTTCCTGGCAAGCTGCATAAATCATCGAGCGAGGGGAGACTGGTTCCTGGCCACATGGCACACGTGCGTGCGTGTGTGCACTGCAGCACCCCTGGGGAAGCACACGCGGACACATCATGGGTTAACACCTCAGTGTCAGGATGGTTAAAACACTGATAATAAACCCCTGGTGCATTTTACCACATGTCTCTCCCCCTTAATCTTTAAACCTCAGGCTGCTTGAAGGGTAAATTTAATCCATATATGTCTGCCTCATTTTCATTTAAATCGTCAAAAAAGTTGTTTTAAAAGAGTTCTTTGATGTCCCAGACTCCCTTGAGCTTTTTCTTAGCCTATTTTCTAAAAAACAGGAATTAGCATTTTCCCAGGTGGAGAGGAGTGCTGTCTGCCTCCCTCCCAAACACAACTCTACCATTCTCACCCCAGGTCGCCACTGAAGGGGGAAGAAAAATTTAGGAGAAATGGAGGAAGTACTGTGAGAGAAAACAGCTTATCTAATGATCAACAAGCATTTACAAATATGAACTCTTCATGTGGTGCCAAGCTGACGTTAATAATTAACATTTCTACTCTCTCAAGAGCTCATTCTGCCCCCAGGACATGCCCTGGGGCATACCTGTCCCCTCCCCTTCACTGGTGCCTGAGTTCTGGAGAACTTAGAGATGTGGGTCTTAATGCAAGCAGCTGTTTCTGCCTTATCATATTTCTGATAGACCTAACATATGCCCACGATGAAACCCATATTTTTTGCCCACTGGGTGGTACTTTACTTCTTTGCTTTGTGCCTAATGTGTATCATTTCATTCTGGCTTTCACATTCAGGACAGAACTTCTTAATAATTTTTAGATACACAAAAGTAGGCATATTTCATCTCACTGTGCACAGTATTATCCAAAGAGTAATCTGTGTTTGGCTAAGACTCCGGGATTCCTACAGTGAAGTCCTAACTTAATCAATGGAGAAATCTCAGAAAAATGTTTAGAAGAAATGTACGGTTTGAGAAAGAGTAAGTATAGTTCCTTGGATCAGAATTCTGACATTTTTTCCAAAAACTTAAAACAAGGGAGTTATGTTGTAGGCATGCTTTCTTTCTGTTTCTTCAATGTTATTTGAGTATCACATTTCAGATTAAATGCAATTAATATCAGAAGGGATAAATCTGAGATAGTGGTTTCTATGAATCATTCTGAAGAAATCCACAGTCATCATGTATGGAATGACAAATCATTTTGGAATCCAGAAGTAAGATTCCAGTGATGGTGGCTCAGACCAATGAGGGGTTTCTCTATCGCTTTTGAAGTGTTAGGGTGATCACTTATGACCCCTTTTAAAACCTATGGTGCTGCTGACTGCTTTCAGGCTATAGAATCAGTGAAGCTCTTTAGGTTCTCATTGTTACCGTTGTTATTCTGCCTCGGCCCCTTTCAGGACTCCTGCATCAGTCACAGAACTTTCTTTTCTTCATTGGCTTGTGCTTGCATATTTCCATGCCTTGGCTCATGCCAATTCCTCTTGTAGAAATGTTTCCTCATTTTCTATGCCTGTTGAATTACTCTCTCCATTCTTTAAGACCTACCTCAAAAAAATATCCCACTGTGTAGCTTCTCTTGCCTCCTATAAGCAAGGCTATTATGGTTTGTTTCCTTACCCTTTGGTCTTCCTCATGGCAATGCAAGTATATAGTGTTACTATGTTGCCAGCACCCGGCACAGTAAGTATCTGGCTGAGTTTTATTCTGAGGAAAGTGCTTTGCATACATCATCCAACCCACCTACAGACATATGCTTTAGATACTGCCAAGGGGAAGCCCATGAGGCTACCTTCCAGGTCCTCCACTCCCACTTCATACACTGGGCTTCCACAGCACCATATATTTGTGAAAGGAATGCCTGGATCCACAGATAGATGGCTGGCTGGCTGGATGGATGGATGGATGGATGGGTGGATGGATGGATGGATGGATGAGTAGGCTCCAAAAATCTTAGCATTCAAACAAATCAAATAAATCTACAAATGTTTGAAAAGTCTTTAACAGTATTTAAGCACTAAGTCAAATGAGAGCTGTAACAAGCTAGATATTTTAATGTCCACCTGAGCATTTTAGATTAGTGAGTCAAGACTAAAATATATGAAAACGGAATAGGAGACAAATGACAATATAAGACCTACACATGACCTCTGAAGCTGGAGGAGTGGGTATACTACCAAATTGAAGTCAGCAGGGCTGGTGGGCTTTTAGACAATGCCTTAGAGAATATAGAATTTTTAACTTGCTAAGTAAACACTTTGCTGCACTTTAGGTTCCCTGAAACACACCACTAGTATGGCTCCAAAGTTGAAACATTGCTATGTGTGCTTTAAAGAAAGATGACACCACAACAGCATAAATATACAAGTTAAACATCTAGCTCAAGTTTTCAAGTGTCCAGAGCTACAAAACAACAGAGCCCCACAAAAATACCCATCATCACCAAGGGCAATTCTAAGTTTTATGGCAGTTGAAATTGAGGGTATGAGTGGAACTTTTTCTACAACAGAAGACAGAAATCCAAAAACAAAATTAGAAAATAGACATTTATTCAGAATGAAAACAAAAATATGATATTTTTGTCAATTGTTTGATTTTTATTGATGCTGTTTTTCTCTCCATATTTTTAAAGCATGTGTTCTGAGTGGACTTCAAACACTAGCATTTGTTCTGTGTCTCCTGTTGGGACACAGAGCAGTTAACTTGGGTAGTTTAGCTACAAATTCACTAAGGCTGGCATAAGAATTTGCACTCCCCTGGGCTGCATACCAAGGCACAGCATCTCACAGAATGCTTTAGTAACATGCTCTGTCTGAGATCATCAGGAAGCCCAGGATGTGTGGGCACCGGCCGGCCTACCTCTAAACTCAGTACGTGGCAGGCAGGCAGCACTTAAAGCATATCTGATGGGTGAA
Organism: Dolichotis patagonum; assembly: GCA_004027295.1. Lineage (NCBI taxonomy): Eukaryota > Metazoa > Chordata > Mammalia > Rodentia > Caviidae > Dolichotis > Dolichotis patagonum. Next base: position 55,863 of record PVJX010010209.1, read on the forward strand.
TGAAGGAATGAATGACAAAATAATAGTTTACATTAACATATCTCATCCAGAGCAGTAGTACTCAAATTTCATTTTAAGGAAGAGAATTTCTGAGTTCATTTTGAAGACAGCTACAGGACAGCTGCTTGAAAGAGCTCCCCACTATTATCAAAGTAGAACATATTAAGCAGAAGACAGAAACAGAAAGGAGAAAAGGGGTCAGGTGGTAAACAAGGCAGAATTTCTGGGTCTGTTATGCAGTGTTCCTAGCCGTATCATAGAAAACTTCTTTTCATAGCTTACAAAAAAGAGTCATCACTAATTCACCTCATATTTTTTGTTGATTTCATAGCACATTTCTTGTTGATCTTGTAAGAGAAACTGCCCCCATTCATTTCGTGTCTCCTCATATTACTTTTCAGCTTCCCTAACTGTTTGTCAGACAATAACATTTCCCACGAACCCTGAAGAGCAGGTAATATCACTGATAGCCCTGTAGACATCCTTAGCCTCACTGCCTAAACCAAAGAAAGGCATTCTGGAGGGAACTGAAGCATTAGGCTCTCTTTCCAACTCACCTTTAGAGCTCCTTGCAGACACACATTTCTCTTTTCAGTGTCAGTCAGTTCTCTTCCTTAGTGTATGCATGTATACAGCATCTCCTGCTGTCTCTGGCAATCTGCTTCCCAAGTTACTCTATGTGTAACAACAAAACTTTCACTATCTCTGCAGTTTGAAGGAGTCTGGTCTTGCATCAATCTCTATTTTTTTTTTCAACCATGTAACAAGTTTTCAGATTCACAGAACACCATTTTATGTCTTGTTCTCATCTTTTTCTTCTGAAGAGCTCAGTGGTCAACACTGTTGGATCTCAAGACTGACTTTAGTTACCTTTTTGTGCACAGATTTTTTTTCATTCTTCCTCAATATATAGTATTTTCTGTAATATTATATTCGTAGAGGAATGTGGACCAAAGGATTGAGCTGCTTTGTCCTTTGGTGTTCAAATAATACGTGGAATCTGCTGTGTGATCTTTTTGCTTTTGATTTTCCATCTTTACTTCATTCCCTTATTTTGCTTCATTAGCATCCATGTTTGGCTTATTGTGTGCTCAAATAGATCAGATATTTTCATAAAAAAAGACCCATCATCTTCTTACAGAGAGAATCATCTTTAAACAGGCATAAAATACTCTGCAGAAGAAAGCACAAAGGTAGAACATTCAAATATGGTGGAAAGTCCAGGAACTAAGTTAGGCTGAGAATGAAGAGATAAAGGACATTATTAGGATTTTGTTTTTACATTTTATGCACAGTGCTTTTACCTCTTTATCCTCCTAATCTTTCTCTAGACAACTACTACTAAACTTCAGGTTTCCTAAAGCATTTTTCAGAACTGTGAAAACTTCAAGATTTTTCCAGTAAATGATACATTTCATAAGGAAGATGAGGAATTTAGCCTTCTTGTATAACTTTCCAGTTCTAGAAGGCAGCAGAAGCTCAATTTATATTGAAGGAATCTCACCTTGTTCTTTTCACCGGTCATTGGTTTTCAACATGGACCTTTCCTGATTTGTACCTCTTTTGTTCTGGCTAGTTTTCTTTTTGTTCTTAGTAAACAGGTTCATAGTCTTTTCTGACTCCCATTTCAACATCATTTGTTCTTTACATTCAGTTTGTTGACTTTTAATTCTTTTAATTTTAGAGGTAGCTTAATATATTCTCCCCTTGCCTGCCTTGTCTATTCCTCTGTAGCTTTCTGACCAGTTGCTTTTCATAGTAAATGTGAAGCTAGATCTTTGGGGGCCTGTGATAGAGTTAGAGTCACTCCTTTGAAAAAAAAACCCAATTCAAAATTATCAAAAGGCACCTAGGAATGGGAAGTTGGCTTCTGTTTTCAGGCACTTTTCTGTCAGTTTCTCAGAAAAGTTACATACTATTGGACAGATAACATTGGTCAGAAAACTGACAGATAATATTGGTCAGAAATATTTTAGAAAACAAATAAAATTCAACTTTTAAAAAGTCACAAAACAGAGTAAGAAGATAAAAGTGGAGTATAAGTAAGAGATGTTACAGTGATTGATAAGCAGAAGTAGAAATAGA
>PVJX010010210.1:0-57878 GCA_004027295.1 Dolichotis patagonum
TATAGACATGATAGAGAAATGAGAGGTGGATTTAACTGACTCAGTCTATAAAGAACTGTGAAATTTCTTGCAGGCAACAATGGAGTTTGATATTTTACCTGTGGATTATCCTTTTTACCTTGGAACTCATTATTGTTCTAGCTGAAATTAAGCAATTTTTCTTTCATATTTTTAAAAATTTGAAATAATGATTCTTGCCTTTGGAACTCTCACAAACTCTATGGACTATCTCCCACAGACACATGCATTGAATTCATGGTCACTTTTTAAAATCCCATTGGTCCTCCCATCTGATCTCAGCACTCAGGTCGAGAAATCCTTCTTTACAGATCTGATTTTAAAAATTACCCTTACTTTATGGCCCACATACAATCTTCACAGTCTAGGGGTTGTTAAACCTGTTGGCCATCAATTTCTCTATGGTCTAGTCCAGTGATGGCAAACCTTTTAGAGATCAGGTGCCCAAATTGCAACCCCAAACCTATTTGTCACACAACGCCAATACTGCAATTAAACATGAATACTGAGGATTTAGTACAGAAAACAACAGCTGATGCTCAGCTACTGGGGTGACTTGTCTCACATGCCAATAGAAAGGGCTCTGCATACCTGCTGTGGCAACTGTGCCATAGGTTTGCCACCACTGCTCTAGTCTGTCCATGTCTGCAATGATGACAAATCATTTATTGAAAGGTCATATGGATTTTCTGTCTATCCAACACCAATTGTCAGGCTGTGTAGTGCAAACAACTTATGTTTTGTTCATTGATGTCTCCCTAAACCCTAAAATAGTATTTGACATAATTACATGACCTAATTTATATGTTTATTGGATGTCTGTTTAACATACATGATTCTGAACATTGTAGGTTAAAGTGTTTGGAAATTAACACTTTAAGGACAATTGTTCTTTAAGGGAATCTGTGTATATTTCTCCATTCTATATAATATTACTGTAGATTTGTGGTATATACTCTATCAAGCTAAGGAAGCTCAGGAAGAATTATTTATCTGAAATTATAAATAGATGTTGGGCTTCATCAAATGCTTAGGCATTGATTGAGGTGATTCAATAATTGTTTACTCACAGTTCATCAGTGATCTACCGTATGGTAGATTACAACGATAGATTTTCTGAGAGTAAACTGTCCTAGTGTTCCTTGGATGAATCTTATGCATTGAAATGTATTGTTATAATTATCTATTATTATTTCTTACTACTTTATTGAATTCTGCAAACTAATATTCAGGATTTTTGAATTTATGTTCCCATATTAAATGACTTATAATTGTCTTCTATTGACCTTAGCTGGTTTTAGAACCAAAGTTACATCAATCTTTTACTTGCAAACACTTTGTGTTTTCTTTCAACTACAGCATCATATTGTTGGATCTTTTAAAGTATTTAAACTAAGTTCAGAAACCTGTGTCTTTTTACTGGTAAGCTTTCTCTTTTTATATTCATCATGGTTACTGTACTATTAAAACTTAACTCATCACCTTATTTCTCTTTTCTGTTACTGTATTTGTTAATATACCCCTTTCTTGTTTTCCATAGGAAGGTCCAGTTTTATTTAACTGGTTTAAAAATAAAACATTTTATTCTGTTTTGATGGTTGGACAAAAGTGGTGGTTGCCCCTTGCTTCAAGTTTATACTTCTGATTATTTTCTGATGTTGATTTCTTAACTTTATCTATAGCTGTATAGTCTGAGCATCCTTAATCTAAAAACCAAGATCCAAAATGCTTCAAAATCATAAATGTCTGAGTGTTGACATGACACCACAAGTAGAAAGTTCCATACTTTACCTCATGTGATAGGTTGCAGTCAAAACATTACATTGAAAATATTGTACAAAATCACTTTCAGCCTATGTATATAAAGTGTAGATGAAACATAAATGACTTTACTCTTTAGACTTGGGTCCCACCCCTAAGATAGCTCATGTATATGCAAATACTCCAAAAAAATCTGAAATTGAAACTACTTCTAGTCCTAAACATTTCCGATAAGGGATGCCAACCTGTATTTTCTTGTTTATTCAACAAAAACATTTGTACAATTTCCCTTTGATTTCATCTAGAAATTCTGTAATTTCTAGATTGTATCTAGAAATTACATATCACAAAATTAAATACAATATAATATATTCTATTGTATTAATTGTATTACATACAATAGAATGCATTTAATTGTATTACATACAATATAATGTATTCAATTGTATTAATTATATTATATACAACATGATGTAAATGATATCCCTTAGATTTGTGTGTGTTAATATGTTTATATATTTTGTTCTGGGTTGTTACAAATGAATTTTCTCTTTTTGTTCTAGTTTTATTTGTCATAATTCTGATAATTAATTTGACCTATGTATCTGGTGACCTTTTGTTTGTATTTTTTTGTCACATTCTCCCAGGTAGCCCTTTTCATTTGATTACTTCCTCTATGAGCAATTTTACTGTGAGGCCCTGAAGGTCTGAGGGTATTTTTGTTATGGTACGGTATTTGAATGACAGTTTGGCTGGATTTAAAATGACAGGTTCAATGGGGTTTTTTCCCCTTCTGTACTTTAACAATATTTCTTCACTGTCATTTGCATTTAGTTTTGCTGTGCAGAAGTAAACTGTCATTATAGTTTTTGATCTCCAGTTGTTAGTCTCTTTTGTTTTCAGTAAGATTTTAGAATTTCTTTATAGTGTTAGTTGTTTTAAAATTTCATTATAATGTGTCCAAATGTTAGTTTTTCCTTACCTCTGTCATTTGACTGTCTCTGCTAATGGGCAAAGTTTGGTCCATCAGAGCTACTCTGGGCCTCTTCTTTTTTTCTCTTTTTCCAGAAAACAGGGATTTACTGTATAGGATATAAACTTCTGATCTGCTCCAGGTTTTAATCATAGTGATCCTGTATTAGTAGAATCAACATGCTGGCTTTTTCTCATTCCAACTTAATGAACATCAATAGTATATTATAATTACACTAATAAATAGGAATCTAGGTCTTGGCATATGAACTTGGGTCTAATACCTATACCATAACCTAAGACCTCTGAAATAGGGCAAGTTAAGTTTCCTAAGAATTTGTTTCTTGGAACAATACAGAAAGAAGTTTCCTCGTGGAATTGTGTGTAGACTAGATTTAAGAGAGTACATTTAAGGCTGAATAAGGAAGATTGTGCATTGCAAGCAGTTAATATTATTAGTTCATGGAAATCATTATACTAAGCCTGTAAGGAGAAACAGGAGTGAATAAAAAAATTAATTTAACAGACTTGGGGAGAATAAGATAACAAAAATCCAAGTGATGTGAGAGAGAACCAATGGGGTTCATAACTTCCTAATAATCTGTGAGGCAGTTAGAAAACCACTTCTTCATTTTATAAACATGGAAACCAAGACTAGAACAGTTATGTGACTTGTTTAAAGATCAAATGAGTGACTAGCAGAGGCTAGATGGGGGTCCTATGTTTCCTGGACTGAACCAGGCTGGATGAATGTGCCACTGTTTCCTGTGGAACCTCCTCAGTCAGGTGCAAGACTTTATGACATGGCTGCCCTCCAGGCCAGGCCATGGTGTGTGGCCTCCATGGCATGGTCACTGAATTGTCCTGAAGTTCATAAGCCTTTAAGTCAGCCACAGGAGAGCTTTCTATGTCTTCTGAGTGAGCTGTTTATGTTAACAGTATTCTCAAGATCTACACTCGAACCAACAACCCACGAGAGACTATAATTTATAATTTCAGTAAGTGAACTTTTTCTATGTTCAGTGTGTTCTAGGTCCTGTGGAAACCTCTTTTAGGAACCTGTCAATCAGGCAACTGTCTGTCATCATTTAATCCATCAAAGGCAAAGAAAAGACAGATGGATATTTTGTGGTATAGGAAGTTTGGTGAGTCAAAACATTTTTCACCAAAAAAGGAAAGATTTGAGCTGGGTCTTGAAAAACAGAGGTGACTTTTAGGTAGAGAAATGGGGAGATTACCCCACATGAGAAGACAACAAGGGGAAAGTAAGGAACTGCCAGGTTGTCCAATGGTGCCTAGAAGATTCTATCAGTGGACAATAGGAATGCAGTAGAAGATGTGCTGGAGACGATGACAGAGGCTCAACCATGAGGACCATTTTGTTTTTTTTTACTTCTAGCTACTGACCTGTGAGAAGGAAAAAGGAGGATGCAGGAGGAGAGCCAGGATCTGCAAGATCATTCCGAGTCAGCATGGAGGGCAGAGCAGTAGGACCCAGGCCTGCCCAAGGGGCCTAGCCTAGGGGCCTTGGCCCCAAACTGATTAGGTCACTGGAGCCTTAGTGTACACGCTTCACGCAGGAGGAGACCTTAGCCTCACCCCCATACACTGTGGGAGCTGGATCCCTTTCTGTCCTTTTGAGAAGCTTCCTGATCATCAGGTGGGGGCACTGTGAGAGAGGATCTGTTTCTAAGATGCTGATGAGTCTTCGTTTAAAAAGGGTGCTTCATTGGAGGAGGCTGGGTGTCTTATCCTTTCTTCCCTGAATGAGTTGGCCTGTTTTTCTGTGGGTTTATCAATCATCAGAACCGTGTCTCCATATTTAAGTAAAATTAAGCCTTGCCATTTTTGGTGGAGACTGGGGCAAAGGGCGCGGCCACTGAATTTCAAAGTGGAATAAACAGAAAAGCAATATTAAAAGAATGAGGAGGTTTAGTGAGGCTTGAAAGGAGGACAGGTGTTTCCTCCCATGTTAAGAATCAGTGACCCCTGGGAATCACGTTTCCGTTGAGCAGGCGCTTAAGGCGGGCTAAGTCCTGCCAGTGTCCCGCTGGTATAAACCCCAAATGAGCACCAGAGAAAACCCAGCATTTTCCAGAGCGCCCTCTGGACCTTCATTGTGTGAGGAGGTACAAGGCTTAACGCAGTGGCCATGTTGTTTGCACACACACACACACACACACACACACACACACACACAGAGCACATCACTCCCTACGGCTGTGTGCAAATGCTCATGGCCTTTCTGTACTGGGTGGTTGTCAGTCTCAGCTGGCTGGCTCTGTGTGTGAAGCTCTGCAGCCAATGGCCCTCAGAGGATGCACACAGTGGGGTAACGGGCCGTACTGTTATAGCAAAAGTGCACTCGTGCCTGAGGTGGGAGGATGTGATGACGCACCCCTACGCAGCGGGAACTCAGGCCTTTAAAAAGCTGAGGAAACAGCCTCCGAGCAAGCAGTGGTTCCACTGGAGGAAAGCATACCCAAGTCTCACATTCAAGAAGCCAAACTGTCTGCTTCAAAGAGAACAGGCAACATCCTGTCACAGGCCATGCTCTGGCAAAAACGTAAGTGCTTTGACGGTGACTGTCAGAGCTAAGTAAGCACCAACAAGGGTGGGGAGGTCACTAGGTGGCCTGGAATTGGGGAGCTAGTGGTGGCAATGAGGCCACAGGGCCTAGGCTGCAAGCCTGGGGAGTGAGGAGGAGTGAGGTGGGTGAGATAGAGCCTGGTGGAGAAACCAACCTGTCAGAAGTGATGCTGATTTTCCAGGCTGGAGAGAAACGAATCAATGCCCCAAGGAGGGACAGCTCATCGTATCTCCACTTCTGTGGTGCATGAATCACTGTGGTGAAGAAAAGGTAGTTTATGATTCACCAGACAAAAGCCAGATGTGATATGGCTGAGGGAGAAAGGCAGAGGAGCTGTTTATTCAAGGGGCTTTATTTTCATAGCTAGCTACTCTTCAGCCTGTTTTTCAGTTGCATGGGCCTGTTTCTGGTGGAGTTACTTAGCTTTCTGCTAACGGTGATTTGTTTCTGTGAGTGTTGAGATGAGATGAAACTGAGGGTTTAGGAAGCCTGTTTTTAGCTGTTTTACTCTCTTGCTGTTGTTCTTCTTCTCATTCTGTGGCTAAGGCTGGTATATTCCACTGCAGAGGGGCAACAGGTTTTTCTCTGCCCTTAATTTTTATCCCTGGAGTTGTATGGAACAACTGTGAACTTTATTTTCCATTATGCAGCCTGAAAAAAAAACTTGCGCTATTTGTAATTGAAGTCATAGAGATTATCTACAACATTCCTTGCCTGAAGTAAATGAGGTCAACCCACAGTCTCATAAGAAGTTGAACCTTAATTGGGCTCAATTCTATACTTTCTCAAGCAATGCATATCACTAAAAAACTGTTCTATCTTCTCATTAAAGGTGCTTAATTCTTTAAAATGTCTTTTAGTTAATTCAGATATACCATACCTCAAGGAAACTTAAGAAAATACAGATTTAGAGAAAAAGAAAATTTAGGAAGTGGTTATTTCACAAGAAGCTATTTTATTGGGTCTTTTAGAGTTTTGATAAGGTAACTTCATTGATTACAATGTGACTTAGAGTCACTGTGTCATTGCTTCCTTTTCTCTTGTGTAAATTTTTTGCAGTTGAGCTTGTTAATGTGGGATGGAGGGGAGTGATTTCAAAATTTCTCAGATTGTGAAGTTCCATCATTGATGTCAGCAAGATACATACTTTTCAACAAAAGAAATGTACTTTAATTTTGAGACTTTTGGACTCCTTCCAAGATAATTAGGAATATTCTAGATTGGATGGTATGCAGCCGCTATTGGAGGAAGAATGGCAAAAGACACTATGTTTCCAGAAGCAATGGCAGCAAACAGCATTGGGAGCGCCATGTGTGTGAGGCAGGTAGGCCTTAATGTCATAAAGATGTTTAGGGTCTTTTAAGTACCCATATACCCTCTCAGAGCTGAAACATTTGAGTTTTGTGTGAGCACCCATTTTTCAATTTTTATATTGTTTTCATATTTAAAATGGGAGTAAAAGTAATACTTTTTCTGCAGAGATACTCCTAGTAAGCTATGGTGCCACCAAAATGATGCTAACTGCCCTAGCATCTGAGATATGGGCCACATCCTTGCATACTATATTTTTTCCTTCTTGGTTATGCTACACTATATTTTTCCTCTCTAATGTTTCCTAAGAGATGAACAGTTTGGTTGTTTTTTTAAGAATGCTGGAAAGCCTGCTTCCTGTTCAAGTTGAGGCAGAACTACATCGTAATGGAGATCACATATACGCCCATCAATGAGATAACTAGGTGAATTTTTTCATATGTTTAGATGAACTCAAATCAAACTCTCTTTAACTGTCCTTTTTGGAACCTTAATGAAAATTAAGAAAGGCCCCAAGTACCTATTCTCTCACTGTGGGCCCAATTAGGTAGTGCTCAGGGGATGTGGGTGACTAAACACTGTGGGAAAATCAGTAAAAACAGCGTGGCATCATCAGCCCACTTAGAATCACCTACTGATTCTAAGGGAAGGGCTTGAAATCAGACACCAAGAGTGCTGAAAATGCACTTTCTTTTTTCAGAAAACACCCTCAAGGCATGAGCTGAAATGACTGTACCCTAGGGTTCTGAAAAGGGTTAAGAAAACATTTACTTTAAAATTTTGCCTCCTTCCTACCTGGTCCATGACCCTTGCTTGTGGACTAAATATGCATGTGGGCTTTGGTTAAGATCAAGACAGTTTGCTAAAGCTCAGGACTGCTGGCACAGAGAAGCGGACATCTTCAGGCTCTAACCATGGGGTTGAGATCTACTTGAGTGGATAAAGAAGTTGCTCCACCTGCAGGTTCTCCTCCCAGACTGTGTGCTGGCCCTTTCCGTCCTGCATAGGTGAGAACAACATCCACTCAGCTACTTGCTAGTGCAGTAGAAACAGCATGAGTATTGGAATGAGACAGGGCTTGCTTACAGTAACCTTTGCCACTGAGTTAGTGCACTTCCTCACATTCTTAAAAATCTGGAAAATGGAAATTCTAATGGCAGCTTCACAAGCCTTTTGTGTAAAGAGAAGTGGAGAATGTAGGTAAAGTGATACCCAGTTTTCTTTTTAGAAGTGACAGTGCTCAGTTACTACCTTCTCTCCTGGACAACTTCCTTACGTCCACCTTGAGCAATCATCATTATTCCAAATTCTCTTCTGTATTCTCTCCATTTTGATTAGGATAATTTAAAAGCCCCAATCAAAATATTCTTGGGAGATAGGATCTAATGAGATTTTCCAGTTGTCTAAAACAGGGATATGCAAATATGACCTGTTTTTGTAAATAAAGTTTTATTGGAACACATCCATGTCTATTTGTCTGCATATTGTATAAGGCTGCTTTTGGAAGTAAAATGGGAGAGTTGAGTAGCTGTAACAGAGACTGTGTAGCACATGGCATACAAAGCCTAAAATAATTGTTACCTAGCTGGTTTTAAAAACTTTGCCACATTCTGGCCTTAGGTGGTCTGGTTGGTATGTAGGAGTTTCTTTCTTTAGGGTATGCAACAGTGGGCTTACATAAGGTCACCTGCAGTGGAAGAGAAAGCTTTCAGACAAGTTGCTAAATAATTTGTCAGATGCTAAAAATTGATCTGATTGAACTTATTCCTGAAAAGTGATAGAACTATGTATAATTGAACATTGAACACCACTTGTTAGAAAGGAAATGCATCAGGCAACTTTATTTTATTGTTGTTTTTGTGTTAGGGAAAGATCTTCATGATAAGGAGAAGAAGATTTGACTGATTTTCTCTGATTTGGCTGATTATCTCGTGTCTCATAGACTTGGCCTTGGTACATTTTCACTATGTATTCTGTCAAAGCAGGCCCCTTAGGAATAGGAAATAATTACTGTCAAGGTATTATGGCATAGACTGGCCTTTGCTTTCAGACAATTTGAATAGAGCAGAGGTTGAGGAGACAGATAAATGAGAATGTCAGACTTCTTGTTAACAAAGAACTCTGCTCTTAGGATTTACCATAGGATTCCACTAAGTAGGAAGCTCTTTTTTCAGGGCAAAGAGAAAGAAAATGTGTAACATGCATATAATTTTTAGAATCTTCAAATTTTCTGCATAAATTCAGATACACTCACAACAAAAGGTAATTAAAAATCTGTGGATAACCTCTAATATTTCTATGCTGTGATACAACTTTTACTTATTTAATGAGTCTAATATACACATTTACTTCCAAGTTTATCTGTTGATTCAATGGTTCTTGTGAAGGAGAAGTAGAGGAGAGACACGTTCATAGGTACCTTCTGCAGGTGAAATAACACACTTGCCAGGCACGTAACTTTAATTTGTAAAAATGCCGATGATTTCATGTATATTTTACTTCCTTTACCTTATATTTACTAAAGAAAAATGCCAAATTTTCCCCTCTACACCCAAAATGTTACTGAGTCAGAAGTCTTCAATGCTCTCTTCCATTCGCACCTGTAAACTTAAACCTTAAAAGAACCAAGGTTGTCTACATTTGTTTACTATATGTGTGTACATTTGATTCATTAAGAAGTCCTGTAAATGTTTGCTTTTAACTTTCCCATTGCAAAATAAGTGTATCAGGTATTTTCCCCTTTGATTTCTTCCTAGTTTATTTTCTGACTAAATGAAGATATTCACTGATGCTAAGCCAAGAATGTCTACTCATTCTAAGCCAAGCAAATCAAAGCTGGCTGATTAGGCCATCAGCATAATTTCACCTTTATCAGTCCTTATGCATGCTTTATGAATACTTAGAAACACTCTAGTTTTCTCATTTTTGAAGAACAATGGCTTAACAAGAGTGGGGCTGTTTTGGAGAGGTACGTCTCTTAAATCCTCTTCTTCTGGCTGGGTGATGTTGTGTTCAAGAATTATTCTTCCAGACAGAAGACAGAAAATCTATTTTAAAACCCACACTTAATCAAATATTGGGCTTTTGCCAAACACCTAGCTACTTTGAGACTTAGAGGAAATTTTTTTTGGTACTGGAACTTGAACTCATGACCTCACTCTTGCCAGGCAGACACTGTGCTCTATCCCTGGCCCTGACTTAGAGGAAATTGAAGATGTGTTTCTTTGGCTAAGAATGAGGAGACTGAATTTGATTGAAGTTCTTTTCTATCTGTAATTGTTGGGTGAAAACAATATTAGTAAACAATAATATACATTTTAATCTGAGTGTTTTTAGTTTAATAGAAGAGATTCTTGCATATGCTTAGGACAGGCTGTTTCAATCTTGAAAACACACTGGAATGCTCTGGAGAGGTATAAGAACCACTGTTGCCTGGGTCCCAACCCAGAGCTTCTAGTTAGTTCTTGGTGTTGGGGTTTTCAAATACTACCCTGAGTGATTCTAATGTAAATTCAAGGTTGAGAAGTGCTGTCATTGAGGTTGAAATCAAAAGCTTCTCTTCCACCTTTACTGTGAGTGGGACATATTTAGCTCTTCTATTAGTGATAAATAGCAGCTATACAATATTGAGTGCTTATCTAATGTCATGCAACATACCAAAGGTTCTGTTGAGTCAGTTCAGATTCAATTTCTTTGCTAGCAGGTACCTGAAGTAACAGAAATTTAAGGCAGTAACATACAACCTGTTCCATGGAAGACGTTCATAGTAGGCTGTTTAGTATTGTGTAGAGTCTCTATCAGACCAGCAAGCAGTATCCCAGGAGTTTTCTTCGTAGTTGTCATTGTTAACTCTAGCTATCATTTCTGCTATCTTTTTTTTTTTTTTTTTTGCACCAGGAATCAAACTCATGACCTTGTGCTTACCAGGCAGGTGCCCCGCCACTGAGCTATATCCCTGGCCATAACTTCTGTTGTCTTTATCACATTTTCAGGCAAGAAAGATGACAGAGAAAAGTGAAGAAAAATATGTCTCTTCTCTCCAACATACTACTTCTGACACCTAAGGGCCACTCCCATCTACATGGGAGACCAACATAATTGTTTAGCTGGGCACTTTGCCACCCTCCACAATGCAGGGCTTGTTATGAAGAAGGCAGTTTTTGGGTGTAACAACCACCAGTCTTTGCCATGCTTTGAATGCATTATCTCATTTAATCCTCATTAAAAAAATCAATAGCATAGGTTGTAAGGTCTTTGTCATAGATGAGGAAACTGAAGTTAAAGATTAGGTTAGTAACTCACTCACACAGTGGAATTCATGTGACCCAGACCTTAAATACTGACTTGCTAAGTTGTCCTGTCTCCTTCACGGGTCTTAGGAGGTACTCTTGGTGAAAGCCTGGGCCCTTTATGTTAGATAATGCCAGTGGCGAAATGAAGCACTCTGGTCTACAGAGGGCTGTTCAGATCTTAGAATTCACTTTGATGCATTAAGCTTATATTCTATTGAAGAAAATAAGATTTTTGCTTGTTGATTTACCTTCTTCACTGGGCCCTTTGCAAATGTCTTGGCCAAAGGAATGCTTAAAGAGGAACTTAGAGGGCCGGGGACTTAGCTCAGTGGCTTAAGTGCCTGCCTAGCAAGCGCGAGGTCATGAGTTCGATCCCCGGTACAAAAAAAAAAAAGAGGAACTTAGAGTTGCCCCAAAGAATCCAGCATATCTGTTTCTCTAGGCAGCGCTAATGGAAGGCTCTGTGTAGCTGCTTGTGCTGGGAATTGAAGCTTTTGCTTCCTTCAGCACTTCCTTCTTTTTGAACTTTCGAGGCTTAGGAAGGGTCAGGGTATCTCTTTTTATCTCTGCACATGCCTGCTCATGGATGTGCAGAGAACAAGATTTGGAGAGTAGGGTTTTGAGTTAGTGGCATCTCTGCTCTTTGCTTGGAATAGTTTAACAGTTAGCCGTCTGGGGCATACAGATCTGAATTTGAGTCCTAGATTTCTGCCTTGCCGGTTGTATGATGTTGGCAAGACATTTTGCCTCTTTTGCTTGCAGTCTCCTTATACTTGCAGCAAGGACACACTTCTTCCTTCATAGACTGAGGTAGGAGTTTACTATGATGCTTGACATTAAGTAAAGTTACTACTATTGCTTTCCCATTGTCACCTCTGAGGACCAAGGTGATGCAGCTAATTATAGATTACATTTTGCATGACTTCTGAGTTTGCATTTCTTGTGAAATGGTAAGGTACATATTCTTAATGTCGTAATTGGCAGTGGGGATTGTGAACAGGGTAATGCTGATGCTTAAGACGACCATTCTTTGACTACAGTGGCCATGATTTCCCTAAAATCCTCATAAGGTAGGATGTAGCAAGGCTTGTAGTAACTAGAAAACTTGCATTTGTCTTTTAATTAACAGGTTTGGTGTGTGTTTATAAACCATTTATGAGGAGAATGACACTTGAAATATACAAGAATAGCACTAATGATACCGAAAACCGAAACAACAATGTGCTGCCTCCTTTTCTTAGTAATGGTCTCATTAATAGCACTTTCTGGGAAGAGCTGGTAGCCAAAGAATTATAAATGAGAATCATTCTCAGACCAGGTGTTGGGCCCCAAAAGAATATGAACACCCTTAATAATCTTTTAAATTTTTTTACAATTTTACTTAAAGAGAAAAAAAACCAAACCAAAACAACAGAATAAAGGGTAGTCACAATACAGAATTCCAAGGACAAAAGGAAAAGAACAAAAAAAAAACCACGAAGAAATCATTATGTGATAAATTACATACTGACATCTTGGAAATAGTTTGAACACCCTTAATAAAAACTGAATTACTTTTAACCCACTAGAAAGAGCCATCACTTTAATTGGAAGAGAGGAAACAAATAAACATTGTGAAGATCTTCCAAGATTGAGGAATGTTGAGGAGATGGAAAAAAGGGCAGAAGGGCGAAAGAGTTGAAAATAGAAGCAAATCTTAATGGTGAATGAAAGCCACATCAGTTTATAGAAGGAAACTCAGTCATCTACTCACCATGTCTTCCATGCCTGTAACCATATGTATCCATCTAATAATAGAGTTATTTCTACCTAGAGAAGTCAACCAATGAAATGAGTTATCTCAGGCAGAAGGGAGAGAAAGATGAAGTCAGGGAAAGTATGGAGCATAGGGCATTTAATATAGGTCCTGACGTATGGATGATAATCAGGCATACTGTTTAGATAGTGGACACACAGACACATGTTAGCATTGGGAAGAAATTCCAGAATATCTAGACTCATATATACAAATCTGAGTCATAATTCTCTTTATTCAAACCAAATATATTGTAGCACCCCAATATAAAAATAAAAATGGAGTAGGTTTAGGGGGATACCCAGAACTCAGGTTGCTGAGTAACTTTCAGATCTTCCCACCTCCTCTCCTATATTACTTCCTTACAGGCACCATAACTATATCGAGAGTACTTTAATGATAGCTGACATCTTGACTTGATCAGCTGTTTGTTCCTTTCAGTGAGATCTCTAATAACTTGTCACAGATCCTTGATTTACAGAATAAGTCGCTGGGATGCACGTTGCATTGGTCTTCCTGAAACTCTGGAATCATGAAGGTAGTGTTTTCAATCTTTGTGGGGTTCTTGTGAATGAGGAGAGGGAAAATTCCTGCACATTGGTCTCATGCCATCTTTCAAACTTGATATGCTAATAACCACTCTTCTTCTCCAGTGCCCTTTAGTAGGGAATCCCCTTATATCATGAGGGCTATTGGTTAGTAAATCTGAGAATTACTCTAAAAAGCTCATCTTGACCGGCAGTTATGTTCACATCATGAATTCGTGTTCCGGACTACTTTCACTCATGTAGACTGTAGCCCAGGCCACCGCGAATCTTGGGACTTGGGCATTCAGATTTGACTTCACATGTGCAATTGCTGCTAATTCTGAAGAGTCCTGCAAGGGAATCATTCATATTTGGGGATTTCAGAGAAAGTTTATTTCTTTCATAAGATTCGCTTTGGTCTTTAAAAACCCAAAATTAGATACTGCTTAAATCAAAGAACAAACAACCATATTTTAGCTGCCTCCTCTAGCTGCCTAAGCATAGATTTTTTTCTGTCCTAGATCAGTCTATAATTCTAGACTCAGCCTTTACAGTATATAACCCCGCAGGGGCTGTAGGTCAAGTGTTAACTCTTAGCAATATATAGGAAGAGTTTGTATCTCTCAGATCAGCTGTTACCTCCAAAATGTTGATAAGGAAAGATGTCTCCATGTCATCTGCTCCATCCTTGCCTATGGTGCTGCCTGGTTACAGAATTTATGGGTGCCTGGGGTGGGCAGGCCTTCTTGTTCACTGCCTGACATGGGACCGTTGGTTCTGAGCTCTCAGGTCAAGCCGTTTTTCTCCACATTTGATGCCTGCTGCCAATAAAGCTGAGGTAATGCCCAATGTGTGTCAGAATCTGCCTAGCTTTAGTAAGTGATAAAACTCCCACCTCTAAGCATTATATTTGAGTGTTCTGTGCCATGTCCTGTATGTGGTCATATTTCTATTCCATGTATGACAAGTTTCTAGCTCGTTTGAAGGAATATCTACAGTGAAACCTCAGCCATGGCCTTTGTAGATACACACAGGGTCCTTACGGGGTCATACCTGAGGTCAAAACAAGGCTGTGGCATACTCTGACTGTCACCAAATTGCTGCTATTGAAATATATCCTACATGTTTGTTCTTGGAGGAATAGTTTTGAAAATTTTGCACTGGCCACAAGTCTACGTGTCTGGTGGTTTCCAAAGAAAGAAGTCTGTTTAGTGCTTAGTATTTTCACAAAAGGTCAATGCCAGGGTTCTGGTGTCGTCTATTAGGATATCTGTCTACAGATGCAGTCTTGGACTCAGCAGCATCATTAGCCTCCTTGTCTCCTGGGGTGGATTGTCCTCGGGGTCACTGGACCCAGTTACTGAAGAATGACTCCCAGGAGCACAGGCCTTGCAGGCAGAAGGCGGCCCTGGGTATGATGAAAATAGACATTCATTAATAGGATGCAGCAAGAATGGGGGTAACTTGTTGTCACCGTATTGAGGATAATTCTCTGTTGAGAGATGAGCCATGAATTATTGGCTGAGATTAATAGATGAATAGCCTTTTGTGGAGCACCTATTTTCAGGTGTTTAATGTTTACCTATGTCAGTCTCATAAATCCTCCTAATAACCCTTGAGGTAGATATTATTCTTGTTCTACAGGTGGAGAATCTGAAGCATATATAGGTTGAGTGGTTTTCTAGGAGTTCCACAGATGATAAATAATGCAACAAGATTTCCAAATTAGTTTTATGTTGGTTCCAAACTATATCACACTTCTCTTCAGTGCAAGGATTTTGGGTCCTGCTTTCCCCTTCCAGTTGAAATAGATCTGTTAGAAGAAGGTAGGTTATAACTTCATCAAAAGTGGCTCTATTCTAGCTCAGAACCCCTGAAAATTTGACTCCCTGACAGTTATTTTTGAGGCTCAGTAGAGAACCTCTGAAGGCAAATTATTTCCATTTTAGAATCTGAGTTCATGGACTGCTCTTCTGCTGGGGTAATCACCCAAGACAGGGTGAGACCAGCTCCCATCCTGAGGGCTTCTCCAGGGCTTCCCACTTGTTTTGGATACGGCTCGTTCCTAGTGCGGCTTGAATCTCTGACCCCAGTCTCTCTGCCCTGAAGAGAGACCTCTTGCCTCTGTCCTTTTATAGAGTCCCTCTACGACAGGGGCCCTCAGCTCGCTGCTCATTTCAGCCTTACGGAACCAGGAGTAGGTGGAAACCAGTCAAATAAACCAGAACTACCTCAATTCTGAAGCAGATGTAGCTCTGTCACAGTTTACAATTCTAGATTTGCTTCTGTGATTACTTGATTAAGGTCTATATATGCCACAAGAGCAAACTGTAAGCTCCCTTAGGGCCGGAGCCTAGTCTGCTCAGCAAGACTTGCTTAATGAACACTCTACCAGAGGTCCCTTAGTCTTCTTGACCCCTGCCTTGGAACATGGTGTATCTGAGATGGGAACCCTTTCTGCTCTGGTAACCCTAGTTTCTGTAAAAGGCAAGCAGATGCAGCTGGTTTCTCAGGTGGACCTACTTGCTGTCATTTCAGTCAAAAAATACCAAAAATAAAACCTTGCGGGGAATTGTTTGAGTCTCTCACTTCTCATCAGTCCTCATGTGAGCAGACTGCTCACAGGTTTCTGGTGGACTCTCTTCATCTCTCACCTGAGAACTAAGGTTTCTTGAGGGAACTGGAAACCAAGGGAGACAGGATGAGAGTGTTCCAAGCCCAGACTCCAACTCCAGGAATCAGTGTTAGGTCTAAGTGATGGGCCATTTGATGACTGACCAGCGGAGTCACCCAGAGAAATAAATGGGACTTGTCCAGCAGGGAGGAGGGAGAAATGGACTGAGTCCCAGGTTTGGCTGATGACACTGTTACTTATAAGTCTAGCCCTAGAGCAGATCACTGAATGTTTCTGAGCATAACTTTCCTCATCAGCAGAAGAAGGAGGGAGAGCAGAATACCTTCCCTACTCAAGAGGGTTTGGTGGGGCTTCACATGAAATCATTTGTGTCTAAGTTTCGGTGAACCACAGAGCATCATGCAAATGTGAGTGATTGTTTCAGAGTTCCTGGGAGTTAAGACTGTGACCAAGAAACACATGGATCTTTGTCATGCATTCGTTTAACATACCTGGGTCTGAATAAAGAAGAGGTGGATCCAACACCCTTCCTCCTGCTTGTTCTGCATGAGGTTTAGAGGGAGAGTGGACAGGAAATATGCAAGGTATGGAGAGTACCTCGGGAAAGGATGCCTGAATGGTGGTGAGGAAAGGGTCAGAGGACCACTGCCACACAGAAGGCTCTTGTACCTGAAGCCTTTGGCTGGCCTTGCCTGAGTTTATGGGGCAGGGCACTGGAATGTTTGGCATACTCCGGGCAATCCCAAGCTGTTGGAGTGGGAACAGTTCAGGCGGGAAGTTGGTGGGCCAGGGTGGGCTGTGGGTCCTTGGGCCCCTTTCACATCATAAACTTGAGAGAAATCCCTGGTGGGTTGCCTTGAGTGTCAATTCCCTGCTGGCTGCTGCTTCCTTTAAACAGAGATCACTCAGTACTGGGACATCTTTGGCTGGGGTTCTGTGGTTCTGAGGCTGCAAAACCTTTGAAACCACCCCATCATTCTTGGAGAGGCTTCCTGGTTCCTCTAGTAAGGAGGTCATTGCAAGGTCTCTCTAGGTCCTTCCTGTCTTCCCAGGCCTTGGGAACTTCTAAGAGACTGTGGCATCCTTTAGCTTCTCCCAGTGGCCCTATCTGTGGTTGAAGAATGAATCCTGTGGGGCTCATAGGAAGGAGTGTGTTTCTTAGACTGGGGGCTTGGAGAGGGGAAAGGTCACATGCTCTTCCTGTCTCTCATTAGACCAGAAATTGACATCTGATGGAGATATCCCAAGCTATTGATCACAACATTCCCATTTAGTCCTTTGCTGCCCCAGCGGCCTGACAAGCAGCATCAAATTGTAATTTGGTCCAGTTTCCATTTTTTATATCTTCCTATCAGTGCCACGGCCCTGCCCCATAATCTCTGCCCCACCATCCATCTTTTTTACCCCCTTCGGTCTTGAGTGCTATCTAGATAGCTAGAATATGTGAGTGATATATTTATGATTCCTGGCTGTGAGGTCCCCTCAGTTCAAACATTAGTGAGTGGAAAGCTCATATTTACATGTATGTGGGCTCTCTTTCTAGCTGACATTAAGAAGGAAAGAAAGAAACTACAATCTAGTGTAAACTGGGTGGGAAGGACTTTCTGTAGCTTGTCAAGTCTAATTTTTGGCTAAAACCCAAGCTCTTTTCTTCCTGTTTGGAGAAAAATCAGCCATTGTCCATAAATGGAAAGAACAAATTTTAAAGCTTTGACTCAGACATTTACCTTCAGACGAGCACCTGCATTAGTGTATCAATTAAGCAGTGAATAATCCTTTAGCTTACCTGAACTATTTCCCAGAAGACCTCAGCTGTCTTAGGCCACAAACACAAACAAGGTTCTTTATACTGAAGTGAAAAGTGTCAGCAACTTTTCAGACTTTGTTTTCAGTTATAAACTGGGGCAAGTTTATTAACCCTAGGCTTGAATTCCTATTGTTTAGTTATTTGTTTTTGGTTTTGCTACAAATAAAGAGAACATTATTTGTGTTTTGTCTTGATGAGTCTTTTTCTTTTTAATAATACTGAAGATCAGAAGGAAAAATTAATCTTTATAGTGGTCCCTTGAATGATCAGTGGAGTTCATGACTGATAGTGTGGCATAAGAGTTTCTGGGCTGGGAAGTTTTTATCATTCAAGATAGCCTGGTGAGATTGTGTCCTTGAGGTTCAGAAAGGTGTGAATGGAGAAAGACCTGATGGGCAGCACTGTCAAGATGGATTAGAAAGTGTTCCTGTCCTCTGCTTCCCAGCTAGTGGAGATACATAGAGCCTGGATATCTGGATCCTACACAGCCCTTAGCTCAGCTCTTTTAACTGTTTTTGAACCTGTTGCCGGGTCAGGTGATTCTCAGGAAATAACAAGAGAGTAATGGATGAAGAGTCTTCTCTGAAGAGCGCTTTGGAGGCTGTTCTAGGAAATGAATGCCTGCCTAAAATAGGTTCTCTAAAATTGCCCTGGAAGGGACCACTGCCTGGTGACCTCTCTCCTTAGCTCCTGAGTAGTTTCTGTACTGTGGCTTGAATGTGGTTTGTATTCAGTGTGGAGGTCATTAAATAAACAAGTACCTAAACTTTTGCATATTTCCTCAGTGATATTTTATTATACCTTTACCAAGGAACTAGGGTATCATGCTTATTTAAATCAGTAGAATCATATGTTCCCTTAGCTCGGCGCAGAGTGGGCACAAATGCCTACATGCAGCCAGGGTACTCTTTGAGGCGACCTGTGGGCTTGAATTTGTCATGCTGTGCACTCTCCGGTGGCACAGCAGCTGCAGAACTCTTATTTTTGTCTTGTGGAGCATGTCTGGTGTGTGACAGGAGGAACTGAAATATCGTCTGCTGATTTTTCATGTCTTCAGATTTTTCATTGCTCGTTTTGGAAAATGGAAGCCCTCACTGTGAAAAAATTTGTGGGTTTTGCTGTAAATGAGCCCCCGACTGACTTTTGGTGTTGTGGAAAGGCAATATAGTGAGTTTCTCAGCCCCCAGAAGGAGATACCCAATGAGAGCCAAGAGGTCCATGGTTAGGTGGGCAGATTTTTCTCAGTGATGAACACTTGGCTGCCCCCTGAAGACTCTAGAATAAATCAGACTCTAAGGCTGTGCTGCCTAGAGCTGCAGTTCCATCAGGAGGTGATTGACGTCTCCGGTTAACTCTGCTTTGGGAAATTGGACTTTTACCTTTTTTTTTTTTTGCTGGTATATTATTATTTCAATCTCCTCTTATTTTCTTTGGATAGTCTTTTCATTATTGTTTTAAAAATTAATACTTTTCAAAATTTTATTTCAAATAATCCAGTTCAGTTGTTTTACAGTTAGCTTGCTTCAGGGATTCAACCATGATTTCAGGCAAACTTTTTCCCTCCTCCAGTTTTGTGTTTGTGGGTCAGTTCTCCCACTGACAGTAGCAGTGGGAGCACAGTGTTTACTGTAGAATTAGAAATGTTGATTGTTGCCTCATATAGAGGCACTAGGTGTGAGAGGTATGGCCTTCAAGCTTTCAACTTGTAAACACACTTAGCAGTTGGGATCCCTTGGGAATTGTTCTGAGGCTTTGGATTCCGACACTTCACAGGCACTTTGCGAGGGTACTGTTGGAGGCCACCACACTCCTGCCTCACCAGGTGGAGTCAGTTGTGGGATACTTTGGCACATGAGTGGTTAGGGCACCTGGGAAGCTGTGGAAGCTTCGCAGCTGTTGGAGGAAGAGGTGTACCTAGAAATTGCTCTGCATATGCCCTGTTGTGCCAGGGCACATCTGTTGACACTGTGGGTTCCAAGGAAGTCCAGACACTAGAAGGTGATACCATCTGCTCACAGCAGCTCCCCAAAGCCTTCTTTGTTCATTGATTTAAAAACCCAGGAGGCAGGAAACCCTCACTTGACAAGATCCTGGAAGTGTTCAGCTGGTCCCTTTCCAGCCAAGTGTGCAGTGTGTCCCCTTCCAGGGAGGGAGTGTAATCAGGAGGCCTCTGGGCCTGTCCCCAGAAATTTACATGCAAATTAGAAGGGGATGAGCAAGCAAGCCATGGACTTGTATTTGATCTGGGCCAAGATGTATGCTTATGGGACTGAATTTTTGTTATTGCCCAGGTAAAGTAGGATAGGGTGACTACAGTAGTGGGACCTCCAAATAACTCCATGCCCAATTTTCTCCTGAGTATACGGTGTCTCAGACTGCACCATGTGCCTAAGAAGTAGCAGGCAACCTACTTGAATATATTGCATGATACAGCTGTGACGTGGATATGAGTGACCCTGAGCAGAATGGAGGAGGAGTAGGTGGCTCTACAGACAGGACATGGCAAGTGGAACTTGCAGAGGAGGGATGCACCCAGAAGGCAGGCCAAGGTTTAAAAAGTTATTGAGAAATGACTGAAGGAATGAGAAGTTCACTTAGGAAAGAGGTATCGCTACTATTATTAATAACATTCGCTCAGGCTCCCCCTGCCAAGCTCTATTCTAAGCACTTTACATTTAATTCTTGACTTACCTACAATATACTTGCCATTTTGATTATTTTATAGGTGAGAAAGCTATAAATGAATGAATTGTTCCATTAGAAGATAACACAAGGAAATGCAGTACTTGTCACCATAAGGCAGGCTCAGGAAGAGGAAGAACTTTTCTCAAATTATAGTTTTCCAGAGAAAGTAGATGTGAGTAGACGGGAGGGAAGAAAAATAACGTGCGTTAAACATCTACCATATGCTGGACCTAACCTTGGGAGCTCCTCAATTATTATTTCAGTTCCCCCTTACCACAACTTTGGGAGAGAGGAGTTATTTTTCCTGTTTTATAGATGAGGAAATTGAGGCTGAGAGTTATTAAATAAATCTGAGAATTTCCTAGCAATAAGTGAGAACCCAGATTTGAATACAGGTGTTTCAAGCTTTGAAGGTGGTCCAAGGGCACAGATATTAATGTGGCTCCCACTGCTATGCCCTCTTTGATCAGCCTGAATTTCACAAGTTGTGACACCTCTCCCACTGGTAACTTCTTTTAGTTATCTTCCTCACCAGACTACAAGGTCCTCGTGGACAGGGACTACATCCATCACATTCAGTGCTATACTCGCACACACAGGAATAATTGAAAGAAGGAATAAATAGCAATGTTCATACTTGTGACAGGCAAGTTCAAGAAAGGATAATTAATCGCCCATTGGGAGAGTCTTCTGTTAAATCAGGGGTGAACTGTCAGTGGTCCTACACTCAGTATATCTTCAGAATAAACAGAGGGATTTACATTCATACAGCTCCTAATCAGATCCTCGGAAGAAGGCTCTCTAGGAGTAGGAACCTAGAAATCTGAATTTTGCAGTGCTCTCTGGTCAATTTTGCTGCATGGCCAGGTGAGGGAAGCCTTGTCTGAAATATTGTGGTCCTGATTCACATCATCTGTCTCTGGGGCTCAACTTCCCTCCTGTGCCTACATTCCTGGCTTTGGAAGCCAGGCCATGCTGTTGCCTAGAACCTGGAGGGAGGTCTGCCTGGCCCAGGCAGGCATGGGACCTTATCAGCTGGGTATTTACTGAGCAAAGTTCAATCAAAGCAGCAGTGTGGATCCGGGTTTAACAGATACTCAGGCTTCCGGGCCTTTGATTTGGAGCCTGGGCCCCTGGACCCCTTATCATCTCATGATAATGGGGACCCATGTGAGTTCTGAAGGCCAGTGCTTCCATGCAGCTCCAGGCCATCTGACTGGGCAGGTTGTCAGGCAGAGCCACCGGCGGGCGCTTTTTGCTTGCTCTCCTAAGCCAGGAAGGACCCCATGCTCTGGCTTATACATGGATTGGCGTTGGCTTCTTGCCTTTGATAACAAAATGAAAAGAAAGCTCTCAGTAGCAAAGTGGATATTCTCTGGCCCCAGGGCAAACAGATCACCATGGGATGTAGTCTCAAGTCCTGTTAGCCACAAGAACCTGAGAACCACTTGCTCCAGGCCCTTCATGCTAAAGGTCCAGCAGAGGTAAAGGGAAGATAAATGGCAGCACACATTGAAGAATCATCCAAATGATAAATCAACAAGTAATCAGAGTTCACTACGGACACATCATTTGGGAAGATACAGAGAAATAGTTTACCTTGATAAATTTATAACCTGGTTGGAAGCATTTGAAATGTTTCTAATGCTCCCAACCAGATTAATAATGCAGACTACAGCAGAATAAAAATTTATGAAGTGCTTACTTTGATTTTATATGAAACATACAACTTATTTCTCATTGACTAAATCAAATGACTCCTTAAAACATTGCTTTGATAAGAAATTAAAAATTAAGAGGCTCAGAGAGGTTTAGCAACTTGCCCAGGATCACGCAGTAGTTTGTGGCAGGAGCAGGATTTAAGGCTTGTGGCACCTGAGTCAGAGTCCTTGCTCTTACTGCTGTCCTCTACTGCCACCTATGTTGAATACTAATCAAATCTGCAAGTATTTGAGAATTGAAAATACAGAAATTCCATGGACTGCAAGTCAAAAGAAGTAGGAGAGAATTCAGGCCATGGAAAACCTGAAGTGAAGCTGGGAAAGTGAGACACACCGGGAAGCATGGCCAGGTCTTCAGGCGGGAGCTAGTTTGTGTAGTGGTTAGTGTGCACAGGAGTTAGAAAAATGGGTTCAGATCCCAGGGTGAAAGCCTTTTAACTCTAGACCAAGGGGCTGGGCCCTAACTGTGGGTGTGGAGGGGTCACAGAAGGTTTGGGGGCTGGAAGAGTGATAAAACCCAGAAAGATACTCTAGCAAATAATGTGTCGTCATTGGTGATCGAGCACAATCTGGAAGCAGGCAGATCCTCGAGGACATGGGCATTTGGGGTTGGAGTTTGTCTGAGAAGAGCTTTGGGCTCCAGCGAGGTTACTTTTCACAGCCACTGCTCCGGAACAAGCCCCAGCTCCACCCCGGCCGTATCAGGGTGTCCGCGTGAAGGAGCCAGTGAAGGAACTGCTGAGGAGGAAGCGTGGCCATGCCAGCAGCGGGGCAGCTGTTGCACCAACTGCGGTGAGGGGACAGTTGTGACCTGTGTGTGTGCGTGCGTTGGGGCAAAGGGGTCTGGAAGAAATGCACTTTCTTGTCCATGGGGCCTGAAGGCAACAAGTTACCTGGTGATATTGCAGGAGATGGGCCTGGGCACAGTTGGCAGTTCCTTGAAGTGGAATGAGGGGTGGGGGACTGGCTCACGTGGCCCACTGAGCCATGCTGTTGATAAAGCCCAACTGAGTGAGAAACACACACCCTCGTGTGAGTGGGGGTTTCCTCAAGGAAGAGGAAGGTGCCAGTTCCTTAAGTGCACAGACTTCTTGGAAAATTGGAACACAGATCTCTCAGAAACGTAGGCAGTGGTGACTGGGATATAGGTGGGTGTTTTGTTCTAACAAGGGAGATTCTTCTCTGCTCTGCTACCCAGAGTCCCTGGCTGAATTTCTTGCATAGGACTGGATGGAGATGGCTAACTACTGACCCTTGTCTTTTCTCCCCTCTAGGTGGTGCTGCCCCATCAGCCCCTGGCGACCTACACCGCAGTGGGTAAGAGTTTCCTGCAGCCCTGGGCTCCTCCAGGTCCCTCCTTTGGTTGGCACCTGCAGTTCTGCAATTTTCTTTCCCCCACAGGTCCTTCCTGCCTTGACATGGAGGTCTCTGCTTCCACAGTGACAGAGGAGGGGGCTCTGTGTGCCAGCTGGCTCTCCCAACCTGCTCCAGCCACCCTCCAGCCCTTGACCCCATGGACACCCTACACGGAGTATGTGTCCCATGAAGCCGTGAGCTGCCCCTATTCAGCCGACATGTATGTACAGCCTGTGTGCCCCAGCTACACGGTTGTGGGGCCCTCGTCAGTGCTGACCTACGCCTCCCCACCACTCATCACTAATGTCACGGTATGTCACAGAAAAGCAGAGGGCACCCTTTTAAAAATAGGGCTGACTTTACGACCCTTGGTCTTTCTTATTACATGTTTTCAGGGTTATCAGGTCATCTAAGTCAACAGAGTCATCTAAGAAGTCTGCTGCTATGTCCCTAGACCTCAAATAACTTCCAGATAGCTCATGTCTGTCTTGTCATGCTTCTGCTCCTTGGGATTGCAAAGATCCCCTGCTTCTCTACCCTGAATCTCCGCAGCTGCTTTGGAAGCAGTGAGTCTTGGTTATGAGGCAAAGTTTTAGTGAATGATATCTGCAGAGGGTCTTGTGCCAATGCCAGCCTTTTTTTCCCCATTCAAATAAAGAGTGATTTGATTGTTCACTTAACAAAGGAATTTTCCAGAAGATTTCTAAGCTGAGCAGAAGTTGATGCAATTTTCCAGAAAATTGTACTTTTGACTTAGCACCACCTGTAGGGTAATTTCGGGGTTCCATCTGTAGCATCAGGTTGGCTGTGTTCAAATCCTCACTCCTTTACTTACTAGTTGTGTGAGCTTGAACTAGTAATTTGGCCCTCTGAGCTTCAGTGTCCTCATTTGTAAAATGAAAATACTAACAAGAGGGTTGTTGTTGACATCAAATGAACTCATGTATAGCTTGACACAGTTCCTGACACTCAGAAAGCCAAATAAATGTTGGTTATCATCCCATACAAATCTGCCAGTGGCATTAACCAAGAACCATCTTCAAGTGCCAGATAGGAAAGGAAGGGTCTGCTCCTATGGGAATTGAGGAAGAAAGAGACATAGTTTTATGTAACCAAAAGCATGGTATCTTTCCGATGTTCAAAGGAATAAAGGTTGTGGTTTCAGTGGCATCTGCTCCACTGCAGGGCACCAGTGGGAAGTACAGCTGGGGCCTCAGGAGCAGTTACAGAGCCCACCCTCACTGGTGGAAATTGCTTTGGCTCCCCTCTGTTTCCCTCTAGGTTCTTTCCAGCGCACCTGCTCCCGCCTCCAAGGGCCTTCCAGGCAAGGTCTGTGGGAGGCCAACCCCCATGCCTACCTGGCTATTTAGCAAATCAATTGTGGGGTCTTAATGAGGTGGATAGGAAGGAGTGGATGCAGTATGTTCCCCAGGTGACTCATTTCCATATCACTGAGCCTGAGGTGGAGGTGAGGGGGTGGGTAGAGGATGTAGTGGTTCCTAGTCATTTCATTGGAATGATTCTTTTCATGATTTATTTATCCCCCTTCATCATCCTTATTATTTGCTCTGAAAGTTTCTATGTATCAAACAAACTGTATTTCTTAAGAAATAAATTATTTGCTTTGGGATTTTGCAAATGAACTCATCAAGGGTGGCTTGAGCCACCAGTCAGCTCTCAGGATCAGCAAAGTCCTGGGTTGGTGTAATTCTATCCCTGAGCAAAGAGGCCTGCAATGGCCTAGCACTCAGAAATGAAGGAGCTTCATTTAGATTTTTGAAATATGGAAACCATAAGGTTTTCCCAGATTCATTTTGGTTTCAGGAGGCTCACCTTGGGTCCACAGGCTCATGTCCAAGGAGAAGTGGTCATGCATAGTGAGACGTACGTGACAGCCTGCATGTCAGGAGCTTTCAACTTCATTATTCCATAGACTAATACCCCAAAGCCTTGCTGTTCACACTGCAGTGCCTGGATCAGTCACACCTGCATCTCCTGAGATCTGTTAAAAAAATGCAGAATCCCAGGGCCCACC
The DNA here is from genome assembly GCA_004027295.1 of Dolichotis patagonum. NCBI lineage: Eukaryota > Metazoa > Chordata > Mammalia > Rodentia > Caviidae > Dolichotis > Dolichotis patagonum. Next base: position 25,506 of record PVJX010010210.1, read on the forward strand.
CCATTACCCCCCCCCATCAGTCTGGATTAAAACAAGACTCCTAGAAGGCTGGAAAAAAAAGCTCTGCTCAAAATGGCTGACTCTAGCAAATTCCTTTCAAGGCACAGGGACAACCAGAGAATGACAAGCCAGGTAGGGATGGGGAGGGAGAGTTTAGACGCACATTAGTCTGTGAAGAGAAGTTCCTCTTCCACCTGGTTTCCTCAGCTGTGAAAGGCCAGTAAGAATCAGGGCGCTGCCTCTCTTGCAGGCTGGACCTGAGGTCCCTAAGGGTAGGCTCTGTGCAGGTGGGATGTGTAGTTTCTAGAGCATGTGGGATAACGGCCCTGAGCTTTGGAGAGTCGTGGGGGCCCCTGGTGAGATGGCCATGGGGGACAGCTCAGAGCCAGAGGAGGAAAGGACAGGGATCGCTCCAGGTAGCAGCATGAAGAAAGGCCAAGTTTGCTGGCAGAGCAGTTCTTCTCAGGCTATAAGGATGCCTGGCCCTCTCTGTACTGGTGGCTAAGATAAGGGAAGAGATGATGGCGCTACCTTGGCCCACTGGGGACTGCAGGATGCCAGAGCTGCTGTGTGGAGCCAGAACTGCTTTCATGTCTGGGCAGGACAGCAGTCACCTTCCAGATACGGCTAACTAGGTTATGTGACGAGCTCATTGTTTAACATGTATTTTCGTACATTTTAAGACTCGTGTATTTTGTACACCTTAAGATCTCTGACATTAGAATGCATTTTAAAATCAGTGCAACCCGGGAAGTTATCTTTAATGTGCTCAGCTCTGTGACTTCAGTGCTATTTGTGTCCCAGTGCACAGAGGATATAGAGGAGAAAGTTTCTGAATTAGAAAGTAGTGCATGCAAGGACACCTGCAGAGGAGGGATGCCTTTGAGGTTTTCCTGGCTGTCACTTGCAAGGAAGACTTAGAGCAGGCGGAGGTGGAGCCACCTGAAGTGAGAAGCCAGGGAATGGCAGAGCTGAAGGAGGAACTGGAGATTTCTCTAAGGCAAGGATGGGCGGAAGGACATACCTGGTTGCTAACCCTTGGTCCTGTGTTTCCATCGCAGACGAGAAGTGCTGCCACGCCCACCATGGGGCCTCCGCTGGAGGGGCCGGAGCACCAGGCGCCCCTCACTTATTTCCCATGGCCTCAGCCCCTTTCCACGCTGCCTCCCTCTACCCTGCAATACCAGCCTCCAGCCCCAGCCTTGCCTGGACCCCAGTTTGTCCAGCTGCCCATCTCTCTCCCCGAGCCAGTCCTTCAGGACATGGATGACCCCAGGAGGGCCATCAGTTCCCTGACCATCGACAAGCTGCTTCTGGAGGAAGAGGATAGCAACGGCTACGAGCTCAACCACACCCTCTCTGTGGAAGGCTTCTAGGGTTGGCTTCAGCCCCAAAACCCTGCGGCCTGGGATTTAAAAATGAACCTGGGATTTGAGCCTAGATTCCAATCTGTTTGGAGTAGCCATTTCTTTTCACACAATATTAGAATTGTAGCCCTCCCTGTGTTTTTTCCTCTCTTTTTCCTTCCTTTTCCCCCTCCCCTTCTGCTTTCTTTCCCCTTCTTTCTTCCCCCATAGTGATACTGGAATCATATTTTATGGCACATGGCACCTGGTCTCTGGCCTAGACAGTCCCCCTTTCTGTCCAGTGTTATTCCCTGGAGAAGACCCCCTCTCTCCCGTGTCCACTGCTACTGCTAGCAGCAGCACACTGCCTTTGCCCAAGGGCCAGTTTCACCTTCCATCATTTTGAGGTGTGTGAGGTGCCTGCAGGGAGCCCAGCCCTTCCAGCACCTCCCAGGTGAGGCAGCCCAGGGAAGACCTGAGGCAAGCCCTTGAGCTGTCAGTTCCCACAGTTGCTCTTTTGTTTGCTGTTCTGGGCCTTGGCTGGATTTAGGGTCGTTCTAGGCAGTGAAGGCTCCAGGGCTGGGGCTCAGTGAAGCGAAGGGAACACCAGGGTGGGTGGGGTGCATCATGGACAGGAAGGCACGGAGTAGGGATGGGAGTACGTGTGCGCATGTCTGCAGCTGGGGAAGGGGAAGACAGCGGTGTTTGGGTTTTACGGAAAGAGGAGCAAGACAGAAATGATTTAGCTCTAGGTTACTTGGTTACTAAGAAGAAAATAAACTTAGGGGAAACAGTGCTTTAAAAACTGGGTCTGGAGCTGTTGAGGATACTTGCAAGGAAAGCTGAGCTGTGGTAAATAGTTTGAGTGATGCATCTGACTGTTTTTGTCCTTCTCCAGAAGTTCTGCCGGGACTCCCTGAAGTCCGGTGGTGAGGGGGTCTTTGCTCAGCGCTGTTATGTGGCTTCAAAAAAAATCTTAAATCACCCAAAGCCACAATTATAGGGAGCCAAGGCTTCTTCCATCCAAGCACCCTTCTCAGCCAAAAGTGCCATTAGATTTCATTTAAAATTTTATTTTACCGTTTTTCCCCCTGAAGAAGCATCAGATTGGTAGGAGATCAAATACAGTTGTTGCCAGAGTGCTTAGCTCCTCAAAGTGGATGCCTGCCCCAGGCACCAATGAACTGCCTGCATGGACACCACTGGCACTGTTAGCAGACATTTTAGTCAGCAGAATCCATGCAGAAGTAATGACTTTTCTGGGAAATAACTTCTTTGATATATTTTCTTTGCCATTTTGGATTAAAAATTCTGGAGAAAGTTGCTATTTTTGGACTTTTCCCCCTTGCTTTGTGTTTATTTTGGCCCCCATTTCTCAGTATCTTCCTAAAATCTCAGTGTACATCTTGAATTATTTTTATTCAAATGTAATGTTTAGATTTAAAAGTTTAAGACGTCATTTTAGATGATAAATGTACATCTCAGTAGTGATGGTGAGCAAATAAAAAAGAGAGGAGATCTCAGTCTGTTTGGTGAGAGCTTTAGTTTCCATAAAAAACTCTACGCAAAATTTTCCACCTATTGGAAGATGTGGAAATATGCAGAAGTAGCCTCCACAATGGGTTAAGCTTGGTTAAAAGCTAGCAAGGAAATAAGGTATTTTACATGTTACTAGGACTGAAATAGTATCTTTCTCCCTTCTTAAACCTCACGTCTTGGTAGTAGTGATCAATCTAGGTTTTTTCCTGGGTTATTTTGCAAAGATTAAAATATTTCAATAAAGATTTATAGAGACTTTTCTGTGCCAAAGTGTTTTATTTCTTTTCTTTTTTTAAAGGGATCTACATTTTCTTTTTTAAATTTAAGATTATATTAAAAAGCAAAACAGAAAAAAGGATAGAAGTGATACAGAATTTTTAAAAATAGTAAGAAATTAATGCTAGTTAATATATTGCCTATTATCTTAGAAGTAGTTGTTCAGGTTATAAGATCTAGGCATAAAAAATGATCAGTCAAACAAGGACAGCTCAAACGGTACTTTGTGATTAACAGTTATTCTCTGTTAGAGATTAGTAGTATAGTTACCTATCTTGCATACATACACACACATTTATATATGTATACCTACATACACACACTTTTTTCCTGTATTCTTTTTCCTCCTTTAGTGTTTTATTTCATATCAAATCAGTCCTCCTAGCTCTCAGTTCCCTGTCAGTGTCATTAAAGATGGATCTTACACTAGTCTTGTTAATCTTGCACATGGATCTGTTGCAGGAGGAGACAAAGCCCCCTGCCACTGTGCCTGCCCTCTAGTCCTGTTCTCCCAAAGGGAATGTGTGCATTGCCAGTGTGCTTGGTCTACAGGAGAATATGGGATGGAGAATGGGAAGGCAGATTTCTATTGCTCTCCCTTTTCATGTTACACGAATAACTGCTCATGACGCTGGGCGTCAGGACTAAGTCCTACCACTGACATTTCCATATCAGCGTCTGAAAATCCAATGGTCGGGGCTCAGGAGCATGTGACATCATGGCCCAAGGTAGGCATCCCTTAGGGTCAAACATCATAATGAAACAGAAATCCAAGGATCCACAGTCCCCCTGCCATACTAGTCTTTGGAGTAAGTGATAATTTTGGAGGAGTCTCTTTTCCTGGTCATTCTGAGTTACTAAAGAGCCTCTGATCTCACTGCCTTCGTTATTAATCTTTATTGGAGTAATGATTTTTTAAATTATCCACAATATTCTGTTGGATGTTTTATATCCATATTTATGGGGCAATAGTGCATCAGTGATCTAGCTCACTTGACATGATTGGCATCATTACTCTTTTTGCATATTTATGTGGATCAGAACCTAGAAAGAAAACATGGGAGGAAAGAATTTAGATTTTTCCCTTAATTTTAGTGAGGATCAGTGGTAAAGAACGAGCCACTAAAAAGGCCCTTTGTCTGTCCTACTCTATTTTGAGGTAGAAGTGTGAATAACACAGTCAGTGTAGGTTGGTATTTTATAGAATTCTGATCCACAAGTTGTACATTTCCAGCATGAACTTGGGGAGCCAGGCGCAGATACATATACGGTAAGATGAAGAAGGCAGACATGAAAAGAGTAGCAAAATCACACAAGAAGATGGTTCAAGTTTCCTTGAATATCAGGCTGTACCTACCTCTAATAGAAGTTTGAAGACATATTTTAAAGCTAACCATGAGTTTTATGAACTCAGAAAACATAGATAACATGTTTTGTATTAATTAATTTCACTTGTGAGTCACCTGTGAGACATTCAATGATTCCCTGGTGAGTTAGTGTGGGAGATTAACTACTGCATGCTCTTAAATATTAATATGGGAAATAGTAAATTGATTATAGTGGAGTCTCCTTTATTGAACTTATAAATACAGAATACTGCTCAAACGTTTTCTCTGAATGCTTAGGTAGAAACATCCATCAGATAGTGTTCTTAAAATATTTTTCAGTTCTATAACTATGGCTACTATAGAAGGAGTTTCATTTGTTCATTAAAATCAGTATATTTAAAATTTTTATATACATAATACAAAGTGATGCTATGATTTATGAGTACAATATGGAATAATTAAATCAATTTAACATACACCACCTTAAATAATTTTTGTAGTGAGAACATTTCAAATTTAACACTTTTGAAATAGGTAATACATTATTGCTAGTAATAGTCACCATACCCATGAAATCTTAAAAAACCCTATTACTCTTGTCTGACACTTTGTTGTACTTCCATTCTCCATCTTCTATAACTCTTTCTACCTTCTGCTTTAATGAATCTGACTTTTTAAGATTTCATATATAAGTGACACATAGTATTTGTCCTTGTACTTAGCTTATCTCACTTAGCATAATCTCCAGTTCTATCTATGTTGTTGCAAATGGTAGAATTCCTTTCTCTTTCAATGCTGAATAAGATTCCATTGTGCATATATACCACATTTTCTTTATCTGTTAATCTGTTGTAGATCCTGAGGTTTACTTCCTAACTTGGCTTCTAGTGCTACGTTAAGTATGGGATTGCAGACATCTCTTCAACTTATTGATTTAAAGTCTTTTGGATTAACATCCAGAAGTGGAATTGCTGGATCATATGGTAATCCTAGTTTTAGATTTTGAGGAATCTCCAAATAATTTTCCATAATTGCTATACTAATTTACTTCTCCACCAACATTATAGAAGGGTTCTCCTTTCTCCAACTCCTTGCCAGCACCTGTTAACTTTTGTCTTTTTGATAGTAGCTCTTCTGAGATCTGTAAGCTAGTATCTCATTATGGCTTTAATTGGCATTTTGCTAGTAGTTAGTGAGCTTGAGAATCTTTTCATGTATCTGTCATGAACACATATTTATGTAGTGAATGCCAACTCTTGGGCAGGTGGGAATCATAAATAATACTACTGTCTGCTGTTATGGCTTGTATCTAGATGTCTCCCCAAAGCCTCATATACACAAGGTAGGGTTTTTAGGAGGTGGCTGGATCATGGGTATGTGATACTGGGTTAAGGGTGTATAATACTGGATTAGTTCTGTGGTTGGTTTAGCATAGTTTTGGGTGTGGCTAAAAGGATTTACTGAAGCCCCACTTTGGATGTGAGTGCCACAGCTAATAGGTTTGTAGCCTAAATGGGATAAAAAAGGAAAGAGACGTTACTGCTGCTGCCTCTTATCTGCCCTGCCATGGTGCCCCGCATGGAAGCCAGCTGACTATGACCTGGAAGCTCTACAAACTGAGCTAAAATAAACCTTCCCTCTTTTAACTTGTGGGTCTCGGGTATTTTGTCTCAGCAATGAAAAAGTAACTAAGACATCTACCTTAAAGTACTTTACTAGCTCAGAGATCTCTTTTCAATATGAACAGCTCCATATTCTTGCATAATATATTCAGTTATTTATAAATTATAACCTTGAAATATTCTATGAATATAATACCATTATAAAACATTCACATTAAAGGAATTTTAAGAGATGAGGTAGAAATAAGAAGTACAGTACAGATATTTAATTATTTTCTTTACTAACCGTACAAAAATTCATTAGTTTTAAGTAATATCCAGAAGGAGAAATGATATTAAATATATCTAATTGCTCTGGCCCTGAGTCAAGGCCAGCAGATCGCTGTAGCTGCTGGTTTCAAACAGGAGCCTAAAGAGAATTCTTTCTGTGGTCTGTTGGCCATTTCAGAACTTTGGAAATGGAATGGTCAATTCATCAGAAAGAAACAGTGGTGACTCGGGGTGCCGAGAGAACAAGGAGCTCCTCCCTTCTCTGGGGGGCGGCTGTGAGCCTGCCGGTGCACAGGCTGAGAATCAAACATCTTATGTCGTCCTGTCCCCTGTCCTGTGCCCCCCTCCCCTTAGCAAGTGGGAGCCAGTGAACTGGACATCTTGTGAAAAGACTGGCTATGTTATTTAGTATGAACTCTCGGTATGCAAAGATATGGATGACCATTTGGAAGAAAACAAGAGACAATATGACAGACAGTGAAGATCTCTGGTTGTCTAGCTTTGAAATTTATGCTTTCTTATGTCCTGTTCTGTTTTGTTGTGTTTAATTTTACCTCCTTTAAAATTAAAAAAAAAACTAAAATTGAGATATAGGGGCCAGGGATTTAGCTCAGTGGCACAAGTGCCTGCCTGGCAAGCATGAGATCATGAGTTTGAGACCCAATACCTAAAAATTTAAAAAAAATTGAAATATAACTCATATTTCATATTTGCCCAACCCACTTTAAATTTACCATATTAACATTTTCTCTGTTGCAATCTTAAATCTAGAGCATAAATCAAGCCCTGAATGTAACATTTGCCCATTTCTGTGGTGTAAATACTCCACAGGGCTGGCTTCAAGCTGCTAGAGTGAAGTCACTTAGCTCAGGGTGAGGAGAACCCTACAACCTCCCCACCATCCAGATGCAATGTTGTAAATAACCTAAGGCGTAGGTACTAGTAAAATAGAAGAGTATTTCAGCACGACCTTTGCTTTTAATAAAAGTTATTTGCTCATAAAAAATAAATAAATAAAAATAAACATATCTAATTGCTTCTAAAAATTATCACAATACCCCTTGGTAAAGATTTGGGTTTAATTTAAATTGATCCAGCACTTTGTTGGAATGGATGTCATAGCTAAAAATGACAACACATAAAGGTATTTATATCCAAATAAAAATAGTACATCATTAGATGTGCTAAGTAAATTACCCAAAATCACTAAGAAATTACTTCTATCAGTTATAAAAAGGTTTTATTTTTAAATTTGACTAATAAATTTTCTTCTTTGCTGGTGTCAACTAGTCTTTCAGATTTACTGAAGCTGTTGCCTTTGAAAAACTTTTTTGACATAGCTAAAACTATTCAAACTCTTTATTTGGAAAAAAATTAAGCTAAAAATTTCTGCTTCTACTTAAAAAATATATGAAGATATGAATTCTTGTAGGTGTTACCTACTTATGTTGTTAGCAACAATCTGACATGATGGTAACATATCTGAATATCCACTAAACTTCTGCTTTCTAAATATTCTCTCCATTGTGAATCTCTAAAGTTAGGCTTAAATGGTCACTTTAAACTGTCTTTTGTCTTGATGGTCTAGATTGAATGCAAATTATTTATCATTTAAAATATATTCATAGGTAGCATATTTTGAACAACCAAAAGATCAGTAAATTTAATGTTTTATTTAAACTTTAAATATATATAATTTATTTATTTATTTTTGGTTTTTAAAACAATCTTTATTTTGGTCTAATATACTTTTTCATATTTCCATTATACCATCTTTTATAATTTTTTTTTTTTTTTTTTTGTATCAGGGATGGAACTCACAGCCTTGCACTTGCCAGGCAGGCACTTAAGCCACTGAGCTATATCCCCGGCACCTATACCATCTTTTATAATATCTCACTATTTTTTTTGTTTCTTATGAGCAATCTGTTTCTGAAAAACTTTTCCTAGGCCTGAATTACTTTTGCCTGTATTTTTACCTGCATATTTAAAAAACACTGTTTAACAACTGTTTGTAGATTCTTTCTACAGTACAAAATGGTCTTTGTACATTATTATGGATTATACCATTTAGAAATGTTGTGTCTAAGACTCCCCTATTATCCTCTATCCTCCCTTTAATATTATCCTTAAATCTCACTGTGTTGCAATATGATAAAAGTGAATTAACTGAGGGCATTCTGCACAACTTCCTCTTGACTCTGGGGATACTCTCAGAGTTATGTGGAGAGGAGCACCAGTATTAATTCACCTCGTGGTGACTGTCTCATCTTGGTTTGCCTGGCATTGTACTAGGTTTAGCATTGAGAATCATGGCTTCTAGGAAATCATTTAGTGTGAGGGCAAACCACAATGACTTGCTAACTCTTGCTAAAAATTGTGCCTTGATATTCTCTGTTGTTTCATCAATTCATCTAGTAAAGGTGCTAGGTGAAAGAGAGAACATGTGGCATCTTTTGAACCACAAGCCTCTTCCAAAAGTTCACTATCGGGCAGGCAGATCAACTCTTCACCAATTGAAAGGGCTTCCCAGCTCTACCAAAGTGATTAACCACTAAGAATTATGTCCTTAGTGCAGACACACTTGATGAAGTGGTGGTCTTCAATAATTGTTTCTGTTTTTCATGTTTTTTTTTTTTCTTTTGAAAAACTCCAAAGCTATGTCTTTTAATGAAGGATGTGTGGTCTCCACATGGCAGGGTTCCTCTTTTTACATGGAAATCTACAAGCCATTTTACCAAGCAGAAGCAGCATAATCCTTTGTCCACAGCCAATAGTACTTTGTGGGACACATGGAGTAAAAATGCCTAAATTCTGGGACAGACTTGATTCCTAAAGAAGTGCTTCCTTAGAGAAGTAAGTCGGGATAACGACATTTTAAGACTTGCAGCATCTGGCCTTGTACTTTCCTCAGGAATAGTGACTCTCTAGTCTACGTACCTGAAGACCAGGAGGCAGACAGTAAACCCTAGTGCTGCTGAGGGGCATTTTGTTCAGTGCTGAGGACTGAACCCAGAGCCTGTACACTCAGCTATACCCCTAAGCCCCTTTTAAAATTTTGAGGCAGGCTCTCACTAAGTCACTGAGGTGCCCAGGCTGGTCTCCAACTTGGGATCCTCCTGCTAAGGGGGATTTGGAGAAGACTTGCCTATTTTGACTAAACTCGTACACAAAGGGATAACCTGAATTTAATGGCCACTGTGTGTCAGGTGAAGCCCTGACTCTGTGCATGCTTGAAATTGAACAGCCAGCCCTTCCACATTTCAAAAGCCATTCTTACCTCTGTCGAGGCAGCCAGAAGCATGGAAAGAGCAATTTGAAGCTGCTAGAAGTAAGTTGAAAAGAGAAAAATATTACATGATAATATATATAAAATGTCCACAGTAGTATCAGGTACTTTAAATGCTCCATAAATACCAGTTCCTCTTAAGTAGAAGGTTAGAAAGTCTTCTTCCATCTTAAACTTTTAAAATTATAAAAACTCACAGATTGATAAAAGCACTTGCTGAACAAAAATTGAAGACAAATTACTTTTTTGTTTATAGCCGATATTGTAAATATTGTAGAAGAATCTCCTGGCTGGAAAATAATTTACTTTCCTATTTATATGCATTCGTTTTTTTTATCAGTTTGAGATCTGAAATAAGAATATCTTTCATATAATTTTTATACTCTTTAATACACTCTCTTGTTTTATAAATAATATGACTCTCATAAACCTGATAACACTGGTAACTTCCTGTATTAAAATTGAAATATACTCACATACATAGTGAAAATGTGTGCCTTCTTTGCAACCAAAGTTTGGTGCAGGAACCTGGGGTTTTTTTCACATAAAACTTATAGCAGCTTTATTAATAGTTTCCAGTGGTGAGGAAGCAACTAAGATGGGCTTCAGGAGGTGCATTGACAAATACATCACCTGAGCTTCATCTAGGCATTGCAGTATTATTCAGTACCAAAAAAGAAATGAGCCATCACGCCATACAGAGACATGAAGGCACATTAACTGCATATTAATTAGTGGAAGAAGCCAATCTTATAGGTTTACAGACTTTATGATTCTAACTACTTGACATCCGGAAAAGGAAAGAGTAACAGGAGGTTGTCAGGGAGAGGTGGAACACAGAGGAGGTTTTATTTTAAAGAGAAAAACCCCGAAAAATCAAGAAGCAAACAACAACAACGATAGCAAAATGACAATGACGACAACAACAAAAAACAATGGCAATATAGGATTTCAGAACAAGATGACAGAAATTTAACAATGGTTGTTACACTGCATATTGTTATCCTCAAACAGATACCAGATACAGGCATGCAAAATTGATCAAACAATAAAATTTCCCTTGAGCAGTTTCTTTCCCTTTTACTATATTTATTGTAACTTTTGGATCTTATTTACTCTTTCAGTTTTTTATATTAGTGATACAATTGATGTTTACACATGCAAGTCTAATTTATTTTACTTGTGAGTATGGTTTCTAGTTGCATCCATTTACCTATAAAAACCTCGAGTTTATCATTCTTTATGGCCGAATAGTATTATATTATATAAAAATACCGTATCTTTTTTATCCACTCCTTAGTTGATGGGCATTTCGGTTGTTTCCAGGATTTAGCTATTACAAATTGTGCTACTATAAACATGGGTGCACATATATGGCTGTGGTATGATGTTTTCAATTCTTCTGGGAAAATACCCAGAAGAGGAATAGCTGGGTCAAATGGGTCCTCTAATACTAGTTTTTTTGAGGAATCTCCATACTGTTTTCCACAGTGGTTATACCAGTTTACACTTCCACCAACAATGGAGAAGTAGAATGCAGAGAATTTAAATCGTATCATTACACATTCATGCACATTTATAGTACGTACAACACTAACAGTGAACCTTAACGTAAACTCTGGATATGGGTGATTGTGAAGTGGCCTGTGAGTTCATCCACACAGCAAGTGTTCCACTTTGATGAGGGAGGTTAGTAACAGAGGAGTCTATGCCTGAGGAGGCGTGCAGTATGTCTAAAATATCTGTATCTGTCTTTACTTTTTATTGTGAACCTGAAAGTTCTCTAAAAATAAAGTCTAAAAAAGAATATAATTGAGTATCTATGCTAATAATTCAAGGTAACCACTAAACAAATGAAAATCAAATCAGCAAATTCCACACCACCAAAGCAAGAGGAAATACAGAGAAATCAACTCCAACAAAAAAAAGTAGATTTTATGTGTCTATTACTTTTCGGATTCAGTCAGACTTTGTCCAATATTTGTTGCCATTGACTACTTACTACTCGCAATTATTCTTCCTTATTTACCTCCGCAATTCACTCTTCTATGAAGAACGTGGTTTTTGTTTATTGTAAATACAGTTTGCTAAGAACATTCTCGTACAAGTTGTGTATGTGCGTGTGTGTACGTGTTTTTATTTCTCTTGGGCAGATAGTTGAGAATTAAATTACTGTATCACATTTGTAGGTCTATGTTTAGTTTTTTAGTGTGATTGCCAGAAACTTTTCCAAAGTGGTTGTGCCATTTTACACACCCACCAGTAACAAGTGAGGGTCTTCTTATTACACATCCTTGGCCACATTTGGTTTTAATTTGCACTTCTTTTGCTAAATTATGTTGGACATTTTATCATATGTATATTTGCTATTTATTTATTTTACTTATGAAATGAGTTTAACTCTTTTGACTACTGTTGTAATAGGGCAATTTTGTTTTGTTCTTATTGAGTTGTAGGAGTTCTTTTTACTCTCAATATAATTCCTTCACTAGATATATATTTTGTGGACAGTTTTCCTCAGGTTGCTCCTTGCCTTTTCATTTTTTTAATCCTGTCTTTTGTAATGTTTTAAATTTTGATACAGTGAAATTTGTCACTTTTATGAATGTTTATATATGTCTAAGAAATATTTGCTTGCCCCTCAAGTTGTAAAAGCTCCTTATTTTTTTTTTCTAGAAAATTAATCAGTGTTGGGGATTTAGCTCAGCGGTATAAGCACCTGCCTTGTAAACCTGCAGTCGTGAGTTGGATCCCCGGTACCAATTTTTTTTTTTTAAGTAGAAGATCATTTTATTTTACATTTAAATCTATGATCCACTCTGTGTGTGTGCCTGTACACACACATGCACATGTGTTACAAAGTAAAGTCAAGTTTCTTTTCCTGTATGGATATTCAATTTTGTAGCACATTTGTTGGAAAATCTTTCCTTTCTCTATTATATTGTTCTCGTGCCTTTTGCTGAAAATTAATTTATATAAGTGTGACTCTATTTTTGGGTTCTCTTCTGACCTGTAGGTGTATTTGTATGACATATACCAGTTACTTACCACCTTTATGATTATAGGTTTATTGTAAGTTTGAAGCTCAAATATGTAAGTCCTCCCACTCGTTATTTTTTCACAATCTCTTTTCATGTTTTATATTTCTATGACAGTTTTAGAATTACCTTGTTAAATTCTATAAAACATTCTGGTGAGATTGTGATTAGGATTGAAATAAATCTATAAATTAATTTATAGCCAATTAACATTTTAAACCATTACATCTTCCAACCCATTAAAATGGTATATCTCTTCATAACTTCAGAGCTTTTACTTTTTTCTTAGCAAGATTTTGTGCTTTTCAGTTTGCAAGTTCTGAACTTGGTTTTGAAATGCATTCCCAAGTGTCTTATGTTATTATTATTATTATAAAATAAATATTTTAAATTAAATTTATTTTTAACTGATAGAGTATACATATTTATGGGATAATATTTGATGTTTCAATACTTGTATACATTGCATAATGTTTCAATCAGATTAAACATATCTAGCTCCTCAAATATTTATCATTTCTTTATGGCAAAAGCTTTCAAAATTCCTTATTTTAGCTTTTTGACATGTGCAGTACATTATTTTTATTATACCCCATTGTACAACAGTCCACCAGAATTTCTTGCTTCTATCTAACTGTAACTTAATACCCATTTGTCTTTCCTCCTTGCTGGGGACATGATACTTGACACCAGCAACTTTAAGGAGCCGAGGTTTATTTTGGCTCACGTTTAGACGTTTCAGTCCTTGCATGATTAGTGGGCTCCAGGGTGAAGCAGCATGACTAACGGGTCTGCCAGCAGAAAGCTCTTCATGTCATGGTCTCCAGGAAGCAGAGTGAAGGGAGAAGCTGGGGAGGACACGCCCCCGGTAACTCACTTCTGACCAGATCCTGCCTGCTGACAGCAAGTCCAGCTATACAACCCCATAATCCACTCACTTTGGGAAAACCCCACCTGTGATAGCTTGAGGGGCCATCAGACGTGAACCATAACACAGTGGATCAACCTTTGCTCACTCTTCTTTCCCCATTGTTTCCCCAGCCTTTGCACCCAGCATTCTATTCTCAACTTCTGTGAGTTCAATTTTTTTTAGATTGTGCATATGAATTTAATGATGCAGTATATGTCTTTCTGTGTCTGGCTTATTTCAGTTAACAAGAAGATCTCTAATTCCATCCATGTTGCTGGAAATGACAAGATTTCATTATTTTTATGGTTGAATTTATCTGTTGCTGGACGTGTAGGTTGCTACTACACTATTCTCTGGGGAATACTGCTAATGCACATGTCTATTTGACATATGGATTTCATTTCCTTTGGATATATAAGGCAGGATTGGGAAATATGGTGACTATTTAATTACTCAAAATTATTAATAAAACACATATTGCCATTAATCCTCTGCAAAATACCTTCCTTTGAGCTCCTCTCGCATCCTATCCTTCTTGCCATTTTTTGAGGCAGTTCCGAAGTCCTGTTACAGGAGTGTCTTTTATTCCACTATCTTGGCTATCTCCATGTCAAGTGACTTAAAAGGTTTACCTTTTGTGAGTTTTCTGACTTTGGAGAAAAGCAAGGAGTCACACGGTGCCAGATAACAGTGAATGAGATAGATGAGGACACCCCATAATGTGTTATAAGTATGCCCTTGTGTTGGGTTTCAGCTTATGGTGAATGAATCAGAAAATGTTTTTTCTCTTTTGTCTGTAATAGTGTGTATAACATTGCTGTTACTTTTTCCTGAACTGTTTGTTATAATTCACCAGGGAAGCATTTTTTTATGACAAATTCAATTTCATAAATAAATGGTTACTCAGAGTTTTAATTTAATCTTATATCAGTTTTGGTTAACTTGTGATTTTCAAGGACTTTATTTATTTGGTTGAACTTGTTAAACTTACTGATGTAAAGTTATTCATAATATGTGTTTGTTATTTTAACAGCTGTAGAATCTGCTTTGGAATTTGTTATGGTTTCTATCTAGATTTCCCCTAAGAACCTGCTGTGCTTATATGTAGGGCTTTTGGAAGGTGATTGGAATAGGTGGGCTTATAGCTGACTTCCTGTTAGGAGATGGGGGTCTTGTCTAAAAGGATGGGTCACTGTGGTCACAGCCTGTAAGGCCGTATCTCCTACCCCAGATCCTCCCTTCACTTTCCCTGCGTCCTGTCCGCTGTCCCTTAAGCAAGTCTCTTCTATCTGTGCCATGCTGACCTGCCGTGGAGCCAGCTGGCCATGTGCTGAAACTTCCACAAACTGTGAGCCAAACAAACATCTTCTCCTGTAAGTTGGTGTCTGGTACTGCGTCCCAGCAGTGAGGAAAGTGACTAAGACAGCAGCTTGTCTTCTTTCAATCCTGAGTTTGAGAACTTGTACTCTCTTTCTTCCTCAAATTATTGAGCTAAGACTACGGGTCTTGATCTTTTTGAAGAACTGACTTGGACTTTACAAATACTATCTTTGTAAATTTCTGTTTTTAAAAAATTGCATATTTCATTGGTCTCTGCTTTTTCTTTTTTATTTGTATCTTCTCTCTTCTACTTAGTGCAATTTATTTTGTTCATTTTTAACTAGATCAGAGTTACTTAACCTTGAAACTACTGACTTTTTTGATTCGATAATTATTTGTGGTAAGGACTATCCTATGTATTCTACGATGTTTAGTATCAACCCTGATCTCTACTTACTAGATGATATTAGTTCTCTCTCACCTAATTGCAGCAACAAAAATGTCTCTAGACATTGCCAAATGTCCCTTGCAGAACAAAATTGTTGTTAGTTGATAATTGAATGTTTATTATATATAGTTGAATATAATAATATAATATAATATAAATTTTCACTTATATTATAAATCTGTAAATTTTTATTTAACATTACCCTAGCTGCATTCTACAAATTTTGATATACTGTATTTTTATCTTTAAGTTGGAAATTTTTTTATTTTCAACTCTGGTCCATGAGTTATTTACAAATATTCTCTTTAGTTTCCAAATACTTTGGAATTTTTCTAGACAGTAATATTAATGATTTGAAATTTAATTCCTTCATGAGAGAATATGCTATGTAATATCTCAAGCATTTAAAATGTCATGAGGGTTAATTTATACCAATGTCTACTCTTTCTTGGTAAATGTACTATGTTTTCTTGAAAGAAAAAGTAAGTTCCATAAATGTTGATTGTAGTGGCCTACAAATGTTGATTTAGTTATGATGATTGATAGTATTATTCAGGTTTTAGTGATTATTTTTTATCTAGTTATTCTGTTACTGAGAGAAAACATTGTTAAAATCTCTAAATATGATTGTGAATTATTTACTTCATTTAATTTGCTGTATTTTGATTCATATTTTCAGAATCTGTTATTAGGCATATACACATTTATGGCTGTTGTGTTCTTCTTAGGAATACACTCATAAATATGAAATATTCTTCTTAATTTCTGATCACATTGGTTGTTGTAAGGTATACCTTTTATTTTAACAGAGCTACTCAGGTCTACTAATGTTTTAGAGGACTCACATCCTCTGTGTTATTGGTATTATTTTTATAAGCAGAAGTAATACTGAAATATTTTATATTTATGTAGTGTACATTATTTATGGGAGTGGCTTTCAATGCTATCCTTTGAACTTCATAGCAAACTTACAGGCAAATGATGCTGATACATCTATTTTAGAGATGAAACGGTGTCCACATGTATTAAGTGACTTTCTCAAGATCATAGTGGTTAGCACTGATTGCTTTCTTCTTCCACTGTCTGTGCTTTTAACCACTGTCTATGCTTTTCTTTGTAGATTAAGGAGCAGGAGAATTTGATGCATCTGGTGTGGCACATCCCATGATAGGTAATGGCACATATAGGAAGCAAATATGGAGGTGGTGGTATTTTATGTTGACTGAAGTCACAAGTACTTATAGTTCCACTCTAAGACTCAAGGTTGGTGGAAGGAAAAAGCTTTTGCTTATATTAAAGTGGTTGGGGCTATGTCAGGGTTTCTGACGAGAGGGAACCATCACCATCTCTGAGTGTCGGAGAAAGGCTGTGCTGTGAACCTAAGTGTTACAACCCACACATAACAAGCAGCAACCATTTGCTTTCATCATGTCTGTGGCACAGTTTGGCCTGGAGGATGTGGGATAGCTACCATGATCTCCAGCTGCTGCCTACCCTAGAACCCCATGACTCCTTATAGAAGCCATAAGAGAAGCTGATGTCTCCACTTGCCATTTCTTGGAAGAGCCCTTCCTTGCTACGCTCCTGAATGTCCAAGCCTCAGGTGCACAGTCTGTGGGTCCTTAGCTCAGCTATGGAATTCCAGTTACAGGCTTGTATCTGTATGAATCTTTCCCTGTACTTTTACATTGTCAGTTCCCACCAAGGAAGATATATCTGGGGAATTTTGACAGCATTTTTGTATGTCTATTGATTATTTTCTGCGCAGGTGTTGAATTTTATAGCTCATAGGCATAAATTTGTGATTTTATTAAATATTCTTAGACTTGTTAATCTGATTTTTTTTCTAACAAAAAATGTATGTTACCTTCATTTCCCACTCAGTGCAATCCTGTTATCTTCACTGCTACTACTTGCTTTATCTAAAACAAGTTGTGGAATTTTGCACTTCTGGATCCAACATATCCTTACTTTCCTTGCTGACTCACATCCATTGTGGAATTCAAATACCTTATTCTCTGAGAACTCCACACCATCTGGTCAGTAGAATAAACGATTCTGAGCTTCCACGGTCCCACTGAAGAAATCCTTCCCCTTCTAATGAACTCTAAGCGTCTTCTGGATGAAATTCATCCCCTTCACAAGGTGCAGGGAAGTAGGACTTGGGTTTCAAAGAGTGTGAGGCCGACTAACGCCCTGGACAGCTCACACAGTTCAATAGGGGTCATTCTCTCTGCTCGATAGGTTTCCATTTCCTGGGAAAACTTTGTATCAAGCAGTTATTCACTTGTTCTATAGTGGAGTGGAAAGGTCAAACAGTTGGGCAGTTCTATTGTTCTTCTTGTGGCAATTTCTAGAGATTCATGGCATAAGTAGTTTGTATAATGTAGACTTATCTCCTGGAAGTTTCAGTTTCCTGAAATTTCAGTGCAAATTAACTCTGAATGCATTAGTTTCTGAAACTTAGGGCACTGGTTAGGAAATTTTTGGAAACTTTGCAGGAGATTGTCTCTCCCCACTCTGCCCTAGGGACAGCAAAAGTCCAGAACTTTCTAAGTCTGGGGTGAGAAGTATGGTGGAGGTGATTCTCTTCTCCTTATCAGATGGGGTTAGGAGTGAAGTCAGGGGTGGAAAAGGGGCACAGAAGGTTGAGAGGCTCTTCAGTCTTGCTCACTTCCATCCCCTTTTTCTTAGGCTTCATCCCAGCCACATAGATTTACAAGGTCATCTTCTCTGGTCCCATAACCCTTTTCATTATTTAATGAACACTTGTAGGATGTAGGTACTGTTACAAGTACTTAGATAAAAGCTTGCTTGTCCTTACTACCCTTAGCAGTCCAATTCTGGAGTCTTACTGGCTATGACCGTATAACCCATATGGTCAGATAGATCTAGAATCAAATCTTGGTTTTCTATCACCTTGTAACCATGTGACCAAGGACAAGTTGCTGGGTGCCCTTCTGCCCCAATTTCTCCCTATGTAAAATGGGTACTCAAAGGATTGCCATAAGGATTCTATTAAATAATGTATGTAAAACCCTAAGGCTAGGGTCCGATGGCATGTACAGTTGGTGACTATGACTATGAAGGAGAAAGTCTGCTCCTTTAGGGATTCATTTTTGAAGTCTGTGGCATTAGATGTCAGAACAGAAGACCATTCTGCAATGTGCCTGGGAGCTATGGCCTCTCCTTGAGCTTCAAAATTCTGTCGGGGTAACAGGTATTGGGATTCCTGTGCCTTTAGGAGATCTGCTGCTGCGTGGTGGCAGAGTGGAAGGAATGACAATAAACCAGAGAGCCCATGTATCTGAGGACACTGCAAATAGAAAACTCAGTCCTAAGCCCAAGTGCTTCTTGTCAGATTCACTTCTGCCAGAAGGAGCAAGAACTCTGACTCCTACTTGAGGGGGTACGAGGGCCGAAGCTTACTACCCTTCTAACTGCCCCTCCTTGATTGTTGTTCTCCCTGCCACTAACGACCTTTGTGGTGAGGAAGACCCTTCTGTGGCCTATGTTAATAAGGAAACCTAGGACAGAGGCTCACTCCTCATCTGCTTGGAGAAAAATCATGTTCTAATCCAGCCTCTTTAGTAGAGGGGAGAATTAGGGCCTGGATCAAGGAAAATACAGCCAGGTCTGATCCGGAATGGCAGCAGAGGGTCTGAAGAGACAAGCTGGAAGCAGAAGGTAAATGTTGCCACCTTAGAACTTCACTTCAGGCTGCTCTTTCCTTGAGGTCGGGGGCTACTTTGATCTTCAGAAAGCCCCTGATCTCAGGCTAGGAGGCCCTGTTTGGTCAGCAGCCTCAGGCAGCAGGAAGCCACTAATGACCAGCCCCTCACTCCTTCCAATCTTCACTCCTCCACCTACAGGTTAACCTGCTGGTGGAAAGTTAATGAGTGATATATTAAATTGCACAGATGATATTCCTGCTATTTGTCCCTACAATCCAGATGACTGATGGAGATTGTTTTAGGGTCTAACAATTCATAAAACTGCTTTTACCATGGGGTTTGGATTTCCACGGCATGTGTCTTAGAGCACGGTCTTTGCTGAGCTAGTCCATGGTTGTGCTGGGGAGTGGGTGTGGAATTCTGTTCTACATGTCTCCTTAGAGACTCAGTTTTCACTGAATCAAGATAAGGCAGGTAGAACTAGTGTCAATATTTAATCAGGATATTTGGGATTCGGCTCTGTAAAGCAACACTTAGGACTTGTGTTTACCAATTCTGGTTGGGAGCCAAGGAAAGTGTTAGTCTCTGGCCTAATCTATAAGGACGAGATTACACAGTCATTTGTGCCCAGGTCGGCCATAGGAATTCAGAGGAACATGGTATGCTGTGTAGCGCTCCCACTTATGTCTTAAATAGCAATGCTAGTGTTTGGATTTGTGTTGGTCTGGGACAGACAGAGGTAAGAGCGCCAGACCTTACTCTCTAGGAAAAGACCTCCTGCTTTCTAGTGGACTTTCCGAAGACCCTCCTATTGTCCTCAATTGTCCTCCTATTGTGCTCTGCTTATTCTCTCTGCCCAGCTGGGACTCAATAGCCAGGCCCTGACAGGAAAAAAGCAATATAATCATCAAGTTCTTGTATTTGTCTCTTTCTATTTCCAAATGACTCTTTCCAGGGATTTAGTTGTCTTGGAGGTGAGCTCCTGCTCTAATAGCTAAGGGGAGTCCTGGGTTCTGCCAAGTTTGTGACAGGTTGTTGGGTGGTTTGCTGCTGGGTACTATCTTCCTGCTCCATAATCCCCTGTGATCTCAGTGCACAGCATTATATCCTTGCTTTCCATGCCACTTTCATGTTGGCTATCATCGGCCCTTCCATTTATTCTTCCATGGCATGTATGTGTGCGTGTGTGTGTGTGTGTGTGTGTGTGTGTGAATATGTGTAAGATGGTGGGGACAGGGGCGTGAGCTTTCAGTATCCCCCTAATAAAAATCTTGAAGCTGTGATGGGACACTTGTTACTCCATAGAGCTCTCTGCACTACTGTGTCATAGTAATTTCCTTACAGGACTTTAGGAGAAATAAAAGCTTCCAATAACTGTTAATCACTTCTTACACTCTAGATACAGAGTTACATGCCCCATCTGTTACTTTATTTAATTCCATGCCACATCTTCTGATGCACTGTTATCAACGTCATTTTATAAATGAGGCTAAAGAGACAGAGAGACTAAGTAACTTATTTGAGGTCAGACAGCTACTGAGTGGTCAAGTTGGCATTAAAGCTAAAATCTGCCTGAGTCTACCTTGCATTCTTGACCATTGTGTGCTACCATTTCTCCAGTGTAAAACATTAAAGCAACTTTGTTTTGGATTTACTATAATCACTTAGTTAATACATTAATACATTATTATTTTGAAAAGATTAAAGCTACTCATATGAGGGTGGAATTTCCTCTGATCAATATTCCATTTCCTATCACTTTTCCCCACTCAGTTGGTAATTGTTATTATGTGTCTTATATCATTTCCTATGTGTGATTACATAGAAAATACTAACATCTCTTGATGTGCAGATACCGTTCTGAAAGTTCTTTCTTTAACAATATGTGTTGACTCTCTTTCCATGTAAGCATTAGAATGTTCATTCATTCCTTTCTACCATTGCTCCAAATTTTGCTTTATGAGTGCATATGATAGTTGTTTATTTTCTGGTTGTTTTTATTTTTTCCTAGTCATTTCCCAATTGGTGAACATTTAATTTGTAATTAAATGCCCACAATAGTTATGTTCTGGTAAAGACCACTAGACATAGCTCCTTGTGAACCTTTTTTTTTTCTCATTCAGCAGAAACAGATTTGCTGTGTGATAGAGTATGCACATTAACATTTTTAATAGACACTGACACATGATCCTCCAAATGGCTGAACCAATTAATAACTTGGTGACACACACATTGGGGAAAGACACCATATCTCTGTGGATGACAGCAAAAAAGATGGGTTTACATTGTAAAAAGATGCAATGATATATAAGACTTTATAAATAACCTATGGGGTGTTGACCTGAGAAGGCCTCTTCTTTTCCACAGTGAAAAGCCAGAGATGCCAGGCTGCAGGTAGCAGTAAGTGTGAACTGTGGCTTTACATCATTCTTGGTGGGCAAGTGACAACCTCTCCGAGGCTCAGTGTTCACAGCTGCAAAGTGGAGACCACAGTCTCACTAACACTGATAGATGGTGTGACGGTTAATTGAAATGATACGTGAACAGCTCGTGGGTGATTCCATGAAATGTGATTGGCAGGGAACAGGAGCTTCTTCTTTTTCTCCTTGAAATCACTCCTTGTCCGATTAAGACACTGGTCCTGAGACCACCTTCTCTGACTTCCTTGAGTTTAGAAGGTCAAGAAAGATCCTAATCAACCTGGAGTGAGTCTCGTGTTTGGGCCAGCCGGGGCTTAGAGTAACTAACAAAGCCAGACCAGGCTTTGCTCTCAGTAGCCTTAGCCAGACTGAGCTGAAACTTAGACTGCAGCCTCAGTGCCTTCTCTACAGGAAAAGTGCCCAGAATCACTGGTGGATCTTGTAAAGTTCAGTTGTATCTCCCAGGAACAAGACTAGGCTTGTTTTGATTGACTTTTTGGCTTTCAAGTTACAGTGCATGGATTTCTGAATTTCAAAGCCCTCTAGCAAATATGCAAATGTTTTAACTCAAGGTGTAACAGACAGGTGGATTTAATACTCTGAAGCCAACACTTCTTGATAGTTCCTGTAGGAAAGCTGAAAACTCAAAAGCAAGATTTTTTTTTTAAACCAATAAAAATTGGGCTGCTTCCATCTGGTGGTCCTTTTAGGCTGTTGAAGAATGGGCTATTTAAGGAGAAAATTTTAAAGAGAAACTTCATTTTTCTGCTTTCAAATTTGACATGCTATTTCTGTGTGTGTGTTTCATAGGAACTAGTTGGGGGCTGTTTCCAGGATGAGAGCTGCATGGTAGGAAGATGGCAGCCACTTTGGCCTTCCCCAAGAACTTTTTATTTTGGGGCTTCCTTGTCTATGCCTCCTTTCTTCTTTAAGTCCTCATGGGCTTTTTGTGGGACACTGTTTCAGTAAGGGAATTGACCCTGGAACAAGTAACTGGAATTAAGATAATGGTTAAAGGTATGAACTTCATAGGGGGACAAATATAGATTCAAATCCTGACTTTCCCTGCTTCCTGCCCTTGTGACTATGGTCACATCATTTAACTATCAGTAATGAGTAAAATGGATCCAAAAGCAGTACATGCTTTATTTTTTTTAGGGGTGAAAAACATGATTATGTAAATCACATAGTACAGAGCATCATACTTAGAAACTTTCTTATGGAATGTTTAGCAGTATTTAGCTCCAACTCACCCACAACTAATGAGTCATATTAGGGTCTTAAACTGTGCTAGATGGCCTGGGGGAGAGGCAAGACCAGCCTTGGGTCTTGGCTTTAAGGAACTCTGAGAGAGACAAGGTCTACATAAGAATCAATAGAAGATGATGGTTTTATAGATCCAAGCTTAGTGCTTACTAAAATGCTAAGTTGAATGAGGCAGGCAGTCAGAATAGTTGAAATCTAAGAAAGGGAAGGTAGTGTAAGTAATACAATGCCTAGCATTTGCTGAACACTTACCATAGCCAGGATTGGGCCCCTAAGTTTGTTTGGTAGCCCTGGGAGAGAAACACACTTTTACCTGTATTTTATTCACAAAAGGGCACGAAGGCTCAGCGGAATGAAGTGAGTCATCCAAGGTCCTACAGCTGGGCTTGGCTAGAGTTTGCATCTGAACCTGGACTACAGCACACAGGCCTGAGCTGACCTTGAAAGAAGGGTAGATTTGGACAAGCAAAGGTGACAGTGGAGCCCGGTTCCTGGGTTTTCTGCTTTATGGAGCTGTAGAACTGCACCCGGCTGAGAAGATGTTAGAGATGCTGCTTGGGGCAAGAAAGGGCTCCTAACAGAGTGCTGCTCTTGCCATGCCTGGTCAGCTGTGGATAGCAGTACTAGCTGGTCCTAGCAGGTGAAGACCGCACAGGGCTCTGCCTGGCCACAGCATAGCAATGAAACCTGATACGTGCCCTAGCCCCACAGGGTGCCAGGCATTTGCCTTCTTATCTGCTTGGGGCATTCCATGGCTAAGTGGCCACCTGGGTTACTTCTGTCAGGGTAGACCTACATCAGGCTGTGTGTGCATTTGCATCGCTGTCTATCCAGCATGTTTTGCATTTTTGAGAGTCTGGCCTGGCTATAGGACGACTGGCGTGATGTACTTCCCAGGGCTGAGGGCATCTTGGGACAAGCATTGGTTCTGGTATAAAACGAATGGCATTTGAATTCTACCCCACCTTTCTTACGTTTGTGACCACGAGCAGGGCATCTCATCTCTCTAGGCCTCAGTTTCCTTTGCCATAAAAATGGAAATGTTGAAAGATACCTACCCTTAGTTTCAGTTTGGTGTATGTGCTACTGAAGCAAAACCAGTTTCGGTTTGGATATTAAATATCATAAAGAGCCTCACCCACCATGGTATGTGCTCCATACGATTAATTACTACTTTTAAAGGCAGTAACTGTTTCCGGGTTATTGAGAGTTTTGAGCTCTTTCATAGGGTACAGGTAGCAGGTGTGTGTGTGGGGGAGCAGGGAATAGTTATGAGAGTTGGTGTGAAGTTGCCATGGTATCTTGATTGTTTATACTTGAGGGATCCCAGCTTCTAATTCTGAGCTACTAAGGGAGAATTTGAATGGAGTTTGAGCTTGTGGAAATCCTGCTTTGCCTGGTGGCTTATAAAAGCTCTTGTGATTATGATCAAACTTTGCCTCTAAAAAGTCTTGTTAGGCTAAATGTGGGCTGGAGAAGTGGGCTCAAATGTATTATCCAGTTGAAACTGTGGCCTGGAGGTAGACTGTGGCAGTCATGAGGGTATTTCTCACCTGTTATATCCAGGCTCTAGCATAAGGACACAAGATGTGTTGGGTAAGTTTACACAGTAGCTTACCATTTACATAAAAATCAAGAAAATGCCTTAACTTCCTTCTCTGCTTCCTTTCTTATGTCAGAAGGTGTCATTCCTTAACCTTCCCTTTCTCCCAGCATTTACAAGAGCCCCCTGGGGTTGCAGTGTTGTGCTGATGAACAAATGTGCTCAGTTGCTTAAGAAATGTACACAGGACCATTCATCTAAGAGTGCTAGACCAATGTGACACCCCGGGATCTAGAAGTTCTGGGCCAGTTGTCCAGTTTGGGACCTTGAACCTTTTTCTGGATCCCCAAGCACTGTTCTTTACCCAACTAAATTCCTAGGCTCTGCAGATGCCAACTGGATATTTGTATAGTGTATCTGAGAACTTTACGAGAGTAGAGAACCCTCTGTTTTATGAGAAGTTGGCTAATTACATGAGATGCCGTTGGTTTGTTGCCATGAAGCAGATGGGGCAGGTAGATGATTTCGAGAGGTTGTAAAATTCTCTGAACAGCTTTTGCCAAAAAAGCTCTAGAATGATCTACAAGGTATTTATGCAGAGACCTTTTTTGGTAGAGTGGGTCTGGTTCTATGAAGAGGAACTAGAGAAGTGTCAAAATGAGGTTAGGTTTTGCTTTTGATCAGTTCAGCCTGAAATCCTCTTTATTCTATAATCCCCTCTAACCAACTATTACTGCTGAAACTTCAGTTGGATAGACATATAAAAGTTGAGTCAAAGAGCGGAGGATAGTTCTGGTTAGTTCTGGCCCCTTCTTTGAGTTTCAGAAGGCAGAACTACCTCTGAGAGGTGGAAAGCGTGTCAATTAAACAGGAATTTTATTTTCCTCACCAAATGAGGGAGATATTCGTAGGACTAGGAGAGATTCTGTAGCCCTCATAGGTGGGCTGCTAGCTTCTTTTCTTCACCTGGTCTTGTGCTTGTTAGCAGGAACAGATGGACTCTAAGTGTTCTGAGGTCCTGGAGAAGAAGAAGAAGAGGAAGAAGAGGAAGAAGAGGAAGAAGAGAAAGAGGGCTGAATGGTGATCTGTGCCAGGCCAGGAATGATGGATTTTGCTAGTCAGAATTCTCGTGAATCGGAGGTCTCAGCTTAATATTTACTTACCAGGTCCCAAGATAGGCAGTCAGATACAATCTCCACTCCACCTGGGAGAGGAAACTGGAGAAAGAGGCAGGTAAGGATTACAGGAGTCAGATCCAGAGCTCGTTTTCCCTGCAGTGTTGGAGACCCTAACCCTAACCCTAACTTATGCCTAAGAGCTTCCTGACTTCTTAATTTCAGCCCTCACCCAGATTTTTGCCATTTCACATTCCATGAGCTATAGCTGAAAGAAATAGAGGAAAATGGGATTTCTCTAAGCTTTTCTTTCAGGTAAGGTAATGTCTGTTTGCTCATTTATGATGCTGTACAGAATACCAGGAAACAGTAATTTGTAAAGAACAGAAATTTATTTAGCACAGTTGTTGAGGCTGAGAAGTCTCATAGCAGAGCACTGGAAGATCCAGCATCTGGTGAGATCTTCTTGGCCTCCAGGGGTCTTGCTGCTGTATCCTCTGCTCACTATGAGTTCACTTGGCAGAAAATAGAAGGGCAAACAGGCAAACTCCCACCAAGCCCCTTTCCTGGGGTCTCATTCACTTCGTGGCCTAATCACCACTTAATATTATCACATTAGCAACCTATGGAAACACATTCAATCCAGTTTAACCCTATCTGCCTTTTCCCATATGACAAGCTGCCAGAGGGTATCAGATTTCTCTGAGTGTCCAAGTATACTTTTCTCTTTCTTGTCAGTATTTTCTTTTCCTGGAGAGTAGAATGTATATTTTTCCTTTAAATCAGAATTTGTGGCATATTTCTGGCATAGAGTCTTTATTGTCATCTTTCCTTCTTCCTCTCTTTCTCTTTCTTTGTCTGCCTTCATTCCTTTAATCTTTTCTGCCTCTTTGGTTTCCCCTCATCATCCTAATCTTTCCTCTTTCTTTTTGTGTATCAATTTTGGTCCTCACCCCTGTTAATCTTGCCTCCATAACGACACCATGGGTTCCCTGAGTCCAAGGACTGTGTCCTGAGCACACACCTCCCTGACACAGGCGGTGGCTCTCTAGAAGCATTGTCATCACGGCTGTCAGTGAGGTTTGACCTTCCTCGCAGTGACTCTGCTGCAGAGACCTAGGCAAGCACAGTGGCTCCTCACCAAGCCCTCCTGCCACGCATTTGTGTTTCCCTGAGCTGGCTGCTGCAGGGGCAGCTTCAGTAGCTGCTGGTTGCTTTGTCTCTGTCCTGTGCCTGCCTTCAGGCCAGAGTTATCAACCACCGCTGCTTGTCTGGGCCGCAATGGCTCTTCCTTAGAGGGAAGAAGTGGTTTTGGATAGCATGTAGGCAAGTTTCAAGCTTCCCTTCTCTGTATTTCTTTATCTACTGGCAACAAGAATTTTTAGTAGCTGGAAACACTAAAAATATCTCCTAGCTTTAAGTTTCTGATTCAGTCTGAAAAAAGAACAAAAACAAACAACACTAAAAATGAGTTCTCTAACTCTACTCATCCCATCGTTCATTCAGACTTTAAGGGTGAACTCTTGGCTTTTTGTTACTATGTTTTGTGACCATGATATAGAGTTGTATGGGAGTAGACAGTACGATGTCTCTGTCAAAGGGTTGCATTAACTCCTCAGCTCTTTAGCTTTCAGTTTAAGTAGCTAATGCCTGGGGTACCCTTCTTACATGCCAGGCATTGGGGTAGCTGCTTCATGTCTATTTTCATTCATTGTCTACAGTTGAAGACAAGTAACTGTCATTTGGATTTCCATTTCACATACAAGCAAGTTGGGGGTTAGGAAGGTTTTACCCAAGCTTACGTACAATTTCCTTTTGGACAGCATTACTACAACCCTTGTTAGCATTACCAGGTGAATAGACATCTTCATGGAGAATCAGTTGCATCAAAATCTTTTGGGAACTTGCCAGCAGTGCAGGGCCTTAGCCCTGTCCAGGTCTGCTGAGCCAAAAACTCTGTCTAAACAAGCTCCTGTGAGGTGATTCCTGTGCATGTGAGAGGTGCTCAGTCTAAGATGTGGTAGCCTAAAAGTTGGGTTTTGTAAAGAGAGGAAATCACTGGAAGGAGAGATAACATCACAGCTGTTATGATTCTCTGCTTTTTTTCTTAGAGGAACATAACATTTTATTATTTAAAAAAACACTCATTATGTAACTGATAACAATGACTAACTTGTAAGAAATAATCATTTGAAGCTGGGTGTTTTTCCCCCAACATATTATCTCATTTAATGTTCACAACAAGCCAAGGAGGTAAGCATTTTTTTTACTATCATTTTACAGAAAAATAAGCATGGTAGAGAGAGATTAAATTGTCCAAACTCAACATAATCAGAAGTAAAAACATTTCTTTTAAACAGTCAAGTTTACCAGAAACCAAATACCAGAGCACACTTCAAGTGTTACAGCCACTTAACATCACCTGTTTTCAATATAACACCGATTTTCCGATTCACCCCACACGATCTAGTTAACATAGCTTTACAAAACCATGTAGCCACCTGTGTGCACTTATTAGCGAGATTAACCAAGATAGCAACTCTGTATTCAATACTTAAGAATCAATAGCACTTTTTAGTCCTGTGTTTTTCTGTACTTCGATATTCACATCTTTTCTGACTTGCTTTATAGTAGAGAATTTCACACAGAATTGTGAGGTTTTGTCAGTACCGCTCAGGTCTTCATCATTTTCCCACCTGCAGAGTACTCAGCTTGCTTTTTTTTTTTTTTTAAATATAATTGTAGCACAATAAATGTCTGTCAAATGTGGCAAAGTCTAACAGTTTTAAGCTCTTTCCAAGAATGTGTCTTACTGTGGCCTTTCCACTTTTCCTTAGGATGTTCAAAATAATAATTTGAGGGTACCATCTGAAACCAACTAGCTGTTTCCTGGTGGAGACTGGTAATGGCCATAAAAGTCTCTTAGTTCTTTTCTGTCCTGCACCCCATTTTGCTGTCCAGAGCTTCC
Source organism: Dolichotis patagonum (assembly GCA_004027295.1). Lineage (NCBI taxonomy): Eukaryota > Metazoa > Chordata > Mammalia > Rodentia > Caviidae > Dolichotis > Dolichotis patagonum. The sequence goes on from PVJX010010210.1 coordinate 53,878, forward strand.
CAGTGCAGCACCATGTGGTCAGAGTGAGTGGGGCCCACATTCTGCTGAGGGGCACCCTGGCAAGGGGTGAGGAGTGGGGTAATTGCGTGAACTACTCACTCCAGGACAGTTCTGTTCCAGAAGTATCCAGGACTCTTCCTAGACACAGGCAATGAAATCAACTATGGAATTACACAGATTCCAGTGTAAATTATGACCACCAAATTGGCTGGGTAGGGCGTTTGGCCAAGTCTGTCTGAATCTCAGTTTTCCCATGCAGAAACGTGTTACCACTGTCTGGTGACAGGGGCTGATGAGACAGTGCCTCAAGGTGATCTAACAGAGGATCTGTCATACCAGAGACAGAGTGTAACTAGGGGAGGTCGTCTGCTGAAGTACTCAGACAGGTGATTTTCTCTCAGTGTGCGAGGAGAGCATAAAACTCAGCAAGGCAGGAAAGCCCTTCCTAAATGTAAACAGGGCTCTTCTCAGACTTCGGTGTCACTGAAGATGCTTTTATCCCACCAGGACAGGAAGGTCTCTTCTCTCCATGTGTTGCAGTATTTGGAAAGTCTTGGATGTTCTGGGCTGTGATGTAGCCTCCTTATGATTAATACAAGAAAAATAGCATTCCATAAGTCGTTCCCAGTGTGAAACCAGTTTTGAAGGGTTTTTCTGAATGACTAGGTTTTACTTTAGTGCTATTTGGGTTTTTGGTCACTAAATTGTGGCCCATACAAATTAAGTGTCCGATGTTGCAGAGTAAATAAGTGGCAGAGCCCGGAGTCGAGCCAAGGTTGGCTCTAGAGTTCAAAGTGTGGAGTCTGTATGGCTGTTTGCAGAAATGGGGTTGGTGTCTGGCAGTGGGAGCTCCAGCCCCTCTTCCTACTGCAGAAATGAGCCCCCCTTTTCCCTGCAGTGGAAGTAGGAGGGAACACCACGGCTCAGGTCCGCATGGCTAACCAGATCACAAGGCTCCGTTGTATCCTCCACAGATGGCCTCCAGTTAATCATTGAGCTCTTGCTCGCAGGCCAAGTGAGGCCATGTGCCAGGTCCAGGGCAGCATAAATGGCCTCTTACCAAGTGGAGGTGGGGGAGATCTTCAGCAGTGCTGGCAGGAAGCGAAGGCTTGGCTACTTCTATTGTATCTTTCTTTCACTTCCTTGTGAAATACAGGTGACACAGAGAAAAGCTTCATCCTTTTCAGCTTGTCTGTCAGTGAATGCTTAAAACTCTCCAGGAGGACCTTGAAGCAGTCACCTGGAGACTCTCCAGGTGTCTGTGTCTAGTTCTGCTTGATAAGGCCGAGCTAAAGGAACAGGTCGCTCACGGATAGTCTGACTCCTCAAACCGACAGTAGGAAACTGGCTTGTGAGCCAGGAGCAGGCCCTGGGAGCAGAGTCAGAGGCGGAGAGCCAAGTGGGGCTTAGAGCTCCAGCGTTACAGTCTGCCACATCTTTCCCTGAAGACCCGCAGTCTACTGCAGCTCCTGGTCCCAGACTCCAGCTCAGGTTTAGACGGATGTCCAGGCTGCATTATTCTGTTGTGGGCAAAAGGATTTACTAAGACAGATGACACGCTGAGGCTGAGAAGTGATTGGGTTGGACCTGTCTCACCTATACAGCAACTACCTTCCAATACCTCTCCAGATGTACAGGTTAAGACGTGCAGTGTGAAGAGCTGGCTGCCATGGAAGGGACAGGACTATGGTTTATTCAGGACCAGAAAATACAGAAAATGAAGATTCTGAGTCCTGCAGAGTCACTGAGCTCTTCCAGCTGCCTGGCTGCACGTTCCCAGGAGAGGATGGGAGGAGGTCAGAATAATGAGAGTTACCATGTGTCCCCAGCCATCGAAGTCTCTTCATGATACAGAGCAACACAGGATACAGGAAAATGAGCGACACCGAGGGAAAGAAAGTTAAACACTGAGAATTTCTATAGGACCCTTTTAGGCTACAATTATCTGATAATAGCGACAAACACCAGGTGGAGTGTTCGCCATTGACCAAGGCCTATGCTTTTTAAGACTCTTTAAAAAATATCTTTCAATAACCTTATGAATTTAGAAGGACAGCTAAAAGTTGTTTGTCCCTTAAGACAAACTCTTTTTTTAGTAGCACATTATTCACCTGTAGCTCACAAAGAGGTAGAGATAACTTTATGTACAAAAAGGAATAGTGGACTAAGAAGGTCAAATGTCTTCCTTTTCAAAAGGTGGTTGTGTCTTGGACAGGTTATTCTGCCACTTTGGACTCAAATTCCTCACCTGTGAAATAAGCATTTATCTTGACTGGACTCTTAGTTTTCAAATTTGACTGCAAATAAGATCTTCAAGGAATTTTTTTAAAAAAATCAGTAATTCTCATTGCCTAGAAGCGCACATACCTCTGCCATATAAATGTGTGCATATAAACATGATAAAAATGGATTAAGGCTGCACTGTATCAGTGTTAACTTCTTGATTTTGGTATCATAGCTATTTAAGATGACTGACAGCATTTAGGCAAGTTGGTTGCAAGAGACACAAAGACCGTATGTATTGTTTTTGCAATTTCAAAATTAAAAATTAAAAAAAATTGCTAATGCATGAATCCCACCCTGGAGACTGAGATCCATTTGGTCTGGGGCTCCAAGGTCCAAACTGTTTAAAACCTCCTCAGGTCAGGTGCTGAGCAGCTGTGTATGAGAACCCTGAGTAGGCAATCTTCTGGTCCCTTTCCAGCACTAAGATACCATCAGTCCAATTTATTTAAACCCTGCCTGAAAATATTTATATGTTCAACATGCATTTTAAAACCTTTATTACTTGCGGTGTACAAACTTTCTTGAATTTGTCCTTAAGTTACCCTTTCTTAGGTAGCTCTGTGGTGGAATAGAGCATTTGCCTAGGATGTACAAGGTCTTGGGTTCAATCCCCGATTTCTTTGAGTGACGCGAGTAACAGCTTCTTACTTTCAATTGTACTTTTTTTGGTTAGCTTTTGTTCTGTTGCTTTGTTTTACTTTTGTCTTTTGAGACTGGGTCTTGCCATGTAGTTCATACTGGACTTGAACACTGAGTAGCCTAGGCTGATCTTGAACCCTTGGTGATCCTCCTGCCTCAGCCTTCTGGGTGCTGGGATTATAGGTGTACACCACTCTGCCTAGCTCCTACTTGTCTTTTAACTGTATCTTGGAGCTTCTGCTTTTCAACTGGTGTTTTTCTTCATGACGGTGACTTTCACCATGACATTGTTCTCTGGCTGCTGGCTCAAACCCTGGCTCTGGCAGTGAGTCTTAGACCCAAGTCCCTGCAACAAGATGGTACCAGTTCCGGGACCACATCTTATTAAAGAGTTTCTGCATGTCAAAAGAGGTTTCCAGCAGAGTGAAAAGAAAACCCACAAATTGGGAAAAAATCTTCATGGACAGCTCCTCAGGCAAAGGACTTCTGTCTAGAACTTATAAAGAATTAAAAAAAATCAGACCCTCGAAATTCAAAGACCCAATCCAAAAATGGGCATCTGAAATGAATACACAGTTCTCAGATGAAGAAATACGAATGGCAAATAAATACATGAAAAAATGTTCATCATTAATAATTAGAGAAATGCAAATTAAAACCACACTGAGATTCCATCTCACTCCAGAAAGAATGGCCAAGATAGAAAACACTACCAACAAGTGTTGGAGAGGCTGTGGGGAAAAAGGAACTCTTCTGCACTGTTGGTGGGAGTGTCGACTGGTGCAACCACTGTGGAGGTCAGTCTGGAGATTCCTTAAAAAGCTGGGTTTGGAAGTCCCATTTGACCCAGCTATTCTGCTTCTAGGCATATTCCCATAAGAACTGAAAACATCATACCACAGTGATATATGTGCACCCATGTTTATAGCAGCACAATTTGTAATAGCCAGATCCTGGAAACAACCTAAGTGCCCATCAACTGAGGAATGGATAAAAAAGTTGTGGCATTTTTATACAATGGAGTACTACTCAGCTATAAAGAATGATCACATCGAGATATTTATAAATAAATGGAC